>APFE030435995.1:0-16250 GCA_000404065.3 Pinus taeda | reverse complement strand
TTAACAAAAAATTATATCTTAAACATAAATCACATCATACAACTTTACATCATAGTTACCAAATTCATCAGAATCAGACTCAAAAAACGATTTGAATATCAAATATGAATTCTTTGAACAAAAAATTATATCTTAAACATAAATCACATCATGCAATTTCACATCATAGTTACCAAATTCATGAGAATCAGGGTCAAAAATACGATTTGAATATCAAATACTTTGATCAAAATCGATCTGGTTTGGAGTATATATGGCTAACATAGTGGATTGGATGAAAGCAAACTCATAGTTTAGTCACCCTCCGTTAGTTTCCATAGCTAAAGGAAGTGCATTGTTGTAAACAATAATCCCAATGACTGCCTTAAACACACTGACAAACACCATGCTTTCCCCTACTACACGGTTGTCATGCTTTCCTCTACTGCACGGTTGCAATTTTGTTTGCAATGACCGCCTTAAACACACTGACAAACACCATGCTTTCCCCTACTACACGGTTGTCATGCTTTCCTCTACTGCACGGTTGCAATTTTGTTTGCAGGCAAAAGGACTGAAGTCAGAGCAGAGGTATAACCTTTCGCCATTCCATAAGACAAGAGAGAGTTTAAGGCATTTAATATATTTTGGTAAATAGACATGGGCAAATATTTACTCCGCGATTGTTGCCTGCACTCCACAACACCTCCAAGATCAAAAAACCAATTACTATGTTGTGTATTAATTATTTTCTTTGTCATGTATTAATGTCAAATTTGTATGTTGATATAAATATGGATGTAAAAGCATTTGTAAGTTTTGGAAAGTTAGAGAGAGGTAGTGAGGAGAAAATCGTGGAGAAAATATTGGTGGGCACATGAAAAATGGTTTTAAGGAGTTTTAAAAAGATTTACTCTGCAACCTATGTGATGGGTAAATCTCAGTAAGTTTTTTGTATTTTCACTTGGAGTTGAGCCTCCATTTATCACGTGAATTTATTTTCCTATGTTTTATATTATAATCAAGAGTATGTTATGTTGCCATGTTTTGTCGTGAGTTGTGCTTTATTAACCCTAGTTGTGTTTTTTTTTTTGTAACCTGAGGTGGGACTCTTTCTATTACTTTATAGAAAATAAAACAGTACATAGATCCAGAGCAAAACAACTCGCCCTCATGGGGGAACCAAGTATTTAAACCATCTAAAGTTTTTAAGAGCCGACCAAAAATAGAGGGTCCAAAGTCTGAAAATCTTGGCAAGATGAACTAGACAGTCCTGATTACTTCTAATCCTACTAATCTGCATAGAAACATTCCCTTTATCTAAAACATGCAGGAAACTATGTTTAGCAAAATTATGTATTTTCCTATACATATCTGATCCTCAGACATCTTCAGTTGCAGGTTGCTGGTTTGCTCCTCCGTCTGCACCCTGATGATCTCCCTTCAACAGCTGATGTAATTCATCCAGTTTCTCCTCTTGTCTTTCTAGAGCAATATGTATGAACCTCAACTCCCTACGCATCTCTGGGCCTCCCTACGCTATTTCCGCCATCTCAATGGCAACTTGCTCAAGAGCTTTTGCCAATAACCTTTTCATAACCCAATACATGTGGAGCGATTGCTTGAACAAAGACATTCTGCCCCTAGTGTTACCTGGGTCCTGCAGTAAGAATTCCCAATCCTCCATTTCTTCGTCAGATTCGCCTTGTAAAGACTCCTCCTCTAGGTGCTGTATAATTCTTCTGATCTCTGGGTTTGTATTCTGCTGGTAAGCTCTCTCACCCTAGCGAATTTTATGGGAACTTTGTGCCTCGTTTCGTTGACGAATCTGTGCCCCTTTTCTTTGACGAATTTGGTGAAGAGCTCTGAAGAAGAAGATGTCTTTGCTCTGCTGAGAGGTTTTTGGAACCAGGGTTCTGCCAAAATCGGTCCGCGTAACTGTTTTGTTGGGTTGTTACCGTGTAGAGTCTGATTTGGTATCCGTTGCGGGAAGAACTACGTGTAGAGCGGATCAAACATAAATGTATTTATGTTGGAACCGGTGACTCCAGGCGAATGTAATATGATTGTGGAGAGGCTTGACAACCTATCTGGTGCGTTGTAAGCCGAGGAGAAGACTGACGGAGGCTGTAGTCGCGCAGTGATCTGCGTGTTGGACGGGGATGCATTAGCTCTCGTTTTTCGCCAGTGGCAGCTTGGCGCCCGGTGTGTGGTCTGAAGACTGTGGATCAGGGTGTGGATCATACTTGGGTAAATGTTTTTTTTGGTGAAGTATTTTTTTTTGGAATTTAAATTGATATACATATTGAGATTAGCCATTTCAATATGAAGTTATTTTTTTAGAATTGGCTATTCTAACAAATGACAGGTTCATGGGAGTTCCAAGAAGTTATTTGACAAAGATGCCCAAAATTTGAACAATGAACAAATGAGGTAAAGCAACAGCGACAACATTTATGATGGACAACAAAATAGATATGTGTTTGAGTTAGTGTGGTTTGTGGAATAGACTCCCTAGCATGTTGTAATAGTCATTGTATGTACTAGAAACTCCAAAATGTAGAATGAAATGTAAATTTTTTAAAGGCATCTCAAAGTTCGTGGTGATCTCAAAACCACTTTGTAATGGTTTATGGTTAGCCTAAAACCATCTTTTGTCACTGTAATGTGATGGTTGGTGGTGAGCCAGAAACCATCTATAGAGTCTTAGTGGCTACACGATTTGCCCGGAGGTGGCACATTTAAGTTCCAGATTTGTCCGGTGGTGGCAAATCGGACTTGCCCGAGGTGGCACATTTATGTTCTGGATTTGCCCGGTGGTGGCGGATTGGACTTGCCCGGTGGTGGCATATTGAAGTTGGAAGATTTGCCCGGTGGTGGCATATTGAAGTTGGCAGATTTGCCCGGTGGTGGCAGATCGGACTTGCCCGGTGGTGGCATATTGCCTGAGTGGCTAACGTGTACACAGGAGCTTTGTGCTCGTAGGAGCAGGTGGATTGCAGTAACACCTGGCTCATGGTCTCAGATATTGCTGTGTCTGAGCATAAGAGGGTTGGTGCACTTTTCTATCTGACAGTTGCGTCGAAAGGCGCAATCAACGCAACTGTTTGCGATTGTTATTTGGAAATGAATATTTGGCTTAGAAAGGCACTGATCTCTCTTTGTTTTTTGGAAGTTCTGTACATGCAATTCACCTGATGGTGGTGGATTTGACTATCATGACAAGTAGTCATTAAGGGGGGGAGTTAGAAATTATTAATTCCTACTTGTCTATGGTTGTAGTTCTCCATTTGAGGAGTTTGTTCCTATATAATAGGAATTTAGTTTCTGCTAGTTTAGTGTGTGGTTGAGAGAATCTCTCAACCACACTAGTGTACGTCCAAGATAGAATTCCTATCTTGAGACTATTGGTTGTATAAATATGTGTGTAATTTCCTCATTCATAGATAATAGAAAATATATGAATTACTATGTTGTGTATTAATTATTTTCTTTGTCATGTATTAACATCAAATTTGTATGTTGATATAAATATGGATGTAAAAGCATTTGTAAGTTTTGGAAAGTTAGAGAGAGGTAGTGAGGAGAAAATCGTGGAGAAAATATTGGTGGGCACATGAAAAATGGTTTTAAGGAGTTTTACATAGATTTACTCTGCAACCTAGGTGATGGGTAAATCTCAGTAAGCTTTTTGTATTTTCACTTGGAGTTGAGCCTCCATTTATCACGTGAATTTATTTTCCTATGTTTTATATTATAATCAAGAGTATGTTATGTTGTCATGTTTTGTCGTGAGTTGTGTTTTATTAACCCTAGTTGTGTTTTATTAACCCTGTGAGTTGTGTTTTATTAACTCGAGTTGTGTTTTATTAACCCTCTGTGTGGTTGCGATTTCCATGCTGCAACATAAGGCTTACCTCGAAGAAACTGAATTCTCATAAGACTTACCTTGCATTGTGTTTAATTAAGCCCCTCAAAGCAACTAAATTCTCGTCAGAGTTACCTTGCATTGTGTTTTATTAAACCTCTGTGTAGTTGCAATTTCCATGCCGCAACATAAGACTTACCTCGAATCAATTGAATTCTCATAAGACTTACCTTACTGCAACCAAATTCTGAGTGAGACTCCTCTCCTCTGCCCTAGTAAAATTTTTCTAGCATGGTATCTAAGCAGGTTAAATATTGTTAGTGTAAAAACAAGTGTTTTTACTAGCAATTAAAATTTGTTTTAAGGGCAGAATTTTTTAAGTGTATTTACTAGCATGTAGATTTTTTTTTTTTACCTTGCATTGTGTTTTATTAAACCTCTGTGTAGTTGCAATTTCCATGCTGCAACATAAGACTTACCTGGAAGCAATTGAATTCTCATAAGACTTACCTTGCAGCAACCGAATTCTAAGTGAGACTCCACTCCTTTGCCTTAGTAAAATTTTTCTAACATGGTATCTAAGCAAGTTAAATATTGCTAGCGTAAAAACAAGTGTTTTTACTAGCAATTAAAATTTGTTTTGAGGGCAGAATTTTTTAAGTGTATTTACTAGCATGCAGAAAGTTTTTTCTTTCAGCCATAAATGGAAACATCAAGCACAAGCTTGACTAATCCTCAGATATCTCAGTTTAATGGAAAATATTATGATTATTGGGCTATTACAATGAAGACCCTGTTTTCCTCTCAAGACATTTGGGATTTAGTCGAGAATGGTCTCCAAGAACCAGCAGATGCAGTATCATACAATGTCTTGTCTCAAGCAAAAAGGGATTTTTTAAGGGACAATAGAAAGAAGGATTCAAAAGCCCTGTTATATATTTTCCAAGCACTTCATGAAAGTAATTCTTTAAGGTACAATAGGAAGAAGGATTCAAAAGCCCTCTTATATATTTTCCAAGCACTTCATGAATGTATTTTCCCAAAGGTCGTAGCAACAACGAAGTCCAGGCAAGCATGCCACACCCTCCAGACAATCTACCAAGGCATGGCAAAAGTCAAGATAGCAAAATGGAAAAATTTTCCAAGCAGTTCATGAAAGTATTTTCCTAAAGGTTGTAGCAAAAAGGAAGTCCAGGCAAGCATAGGACACCTAAAGACAACAAAATGGCAAATGTTGTGAAGAGATTTTGAAACACTTTGTATGAAAGAATCTGAGAATGTAGACTCATTTTTTACACATGTAATTGGGTTGGTTACTCAAATTAGGTCTCATGAAGAAACAAGAATACTAGAGAAAGTTTTGAGAAGTTTTCCAACAAGGTTTGATGCCATTGTTGTGGCCACAGAAGAGACAAAGGATCTCTCATAGTTCTCATTGGATGAGCTTCATGCATCATTGATTTCCCATGAACATAGATTGAATAGAGAAACAAGATCCTCAATGGAGAATGCCTTCAAGACACAAGTTTCATTTGGTCAAAGTAGAGCCAGAGGAATATCATATGCTAAAGAAGTCAAGGCTCAAGCCAAAATCAAGCACAAGGTTAGAGGTATCATAAATCTCAAGTCCAATGTCATTACTATAAAAAGTATGATCATTATGCAAATGAATGTAAAAAAAAGCAATATGGCATTAGTAACAAGCCAAGTGTAAATTTCACAAAAGAAAATTAGAACCATGATAGCATGTTTTAGCTTGTAATGTAGCATAAGAAAAAAAAAGTGATATATGGTATCTAGCTTCAGGGTGTAGCAACCACATGTTAAAGAACATAGAAATGTTTTCCGATCTAGATGAAAGTAGTATTACTAAACAAGTGTTGGCCAACCACATCTCAGTAATAAATTTTATTTACATCAATGTGAGCACATGGTATTTTAACATTTTCATGAATTTCCAAAATGCTTTTTCTTATAATGTTGATTAATTAGGAAAATGTAATATAGACATTATTTACTGTTTTTTGTGATGTGGTAAGTGGCATTACTAAATATAAATATAGTGCTGGCCAATAACATTTTAGTAATAAATTCTATTTACATCAGTGTTAGCAGATGGTATCTTAGCGACTTCATGAATCTGGTATCAGTGTTCAGCCACCCTCTGTTTGTTGCCATAGCTAAAGGAATTACATGCCCAAACAAAAATAGATAACCGTTAGGTAGTGTTCACCCAGAAGAAAAGGATAAAATTCTATAGTCAGATTGTTAAGCACATTAAGTGGGTTAGGTAGTGTTCACCCAGAAGAAAAGGATAAAATTCTATAGTCAGATTGTTAAGCACATTAAGTGGGTGGACGAAATGATCATTGCCAATCTTAAAGGCAAGTCATAATGTAAAAACATTGATGTTAAGATTAACAGAGATAATTATTTCCACTGCATGCGACCAGGCCTTGTCCGGTCTCCAGAGGTCACCACGACCATTCTTGCATCGCCTTACCTACCAGTGATTTCCACTTGCAGAAATGAAAAGGCAGCGCCACCTCAAACTAATATTTTAGTTCTTATAACCCACAGGAAGTTTTGTATAAATACAGATACTAAGCCGAGGTCATTCACTCTCGGTTTTTTTCTTGGTTGTGTAATTAAGCAGCTGTAGTTGCAGTTCACTGTGTTTTCTTGATTTGTTCCGTATTTCTTTCATGTGGTATCGAGCCCACGATACAAGGTATCGTTTTGAGCATGAAATATTGAGGGGAGAGAAATAAGATTGTAGAAGAGCACCATAAATTCATTGCTTTTTGACTATTCTAAAACAACTCTCATTTGCCTCTTTGTATTCTCTTCAATTGCTCACGCTGATGTTCACTAAATAGTCCGCTAAATATTTGGGACTCTCCCCAGCTTTATTTATTGGCATTGTTTGTGAGCTAGGTCTTGGTTATCACTTGAGGGGCTTGGTATCAGGGGAACGCCATGTCGACTAGAGTTTTGTCGTTGATGCCATTGAAGTGAGCACATCTTCAAGTATTGTGAGCAACCCCAACCATCACCGAACTATGTGCAAATAACTGCAAGATTCGTTTGATGCTACAAGAGTCATAGCTAAACCTTTGAAAGTAATTTCTTGGCAGTGAAGTGTTGGGATGGGGTCCCCTAGGGTCAATTTTCAGGCAAAAGCCCAAGTTTTGTTGTATAAAGATGTAAAATCTCCGCAAGTTGTGGTCGCGGAGAGCATAGATAATTAAAGAGTCTTAAATGGTTTTACCCTTCTTTTATGTAAGTTGAGTCAGCGTTTGAAGATCTACCTATGGTCCGCAGACCATGGGATTGTATAAATAAATGTCTTAGGATGTCTAAAGGGGAAAAAAAGTAATGAAGTTTGGTCTATGGGAGAAGTCTAAAGCGTAGTAAAAAAGAGGAGGAAGAAAGGCTCTGCAGCTGTGTGCGCAAAGGACTAGAGTAGAGTTCGTAGTTGTGTGCGCAGGGAAATCTTGAATTTGTAAGAAGAACTGAGTATTAATAAAGAAGATTGTTGCAGAAATACTTGCGTTTATCTCTTTACTTTTGTTTATATGAATGCGCCTTATGTTATAATGGGTTTATGAAATAAGGATGTATTGATGCACGACTTTACACGATTTATATTGTTATATGAATGCAATTATTGTTTAATGTTTACGCGAAGATTATCTTGTTGTATGTTGAAGTTATCAAACACTTAAGTTGATCTGAGTAAGTACTATGTCATAAGTAATCTTTGATGTGTATAAGTGAAAGATTCGCCTATTTAGGGTTTGTGAAAGATAATCTTAGACTTTCGTGGAGGCCTAGAGGTTGATTAAAGGAAGTTACATTGACAAAACTTAAAGGCTTATCAATTTGCGTGAAGGTAGATTTACGGTGCAAAATGACATCACGCTTATCTCTCGGTGTAGAAACTTGGTTCCAGCACCCCCCCATACTATTTCAAGTGAGACTTTAGTCTGCACTCCGCAGATTGCTGTCGAAAGGGCTAGTACTGTAGGGATTTATTTGACACAAATAACTTTGAACATGGGTCACAACCCACTAAGCCAACAAATGGTTTCATTGTCTTGTTTTGAACCCGAGTCTCTCAAGTGAGAGATGAGTATCCTAACCAACTCGCTAGGCCACAAAAGATGTTGTGCGGGTCACAAAGACCAAAGTCTTTTGGGTGCTAATGGAGGCGAGCAATCATATGGCCGTCAAATAGAAGTCACAGTTGTCACCAAACGTGTTTGAACAACTTTCAGGGTATGTGGAGTTTAAAAATGACTTCCACCGCATATACATATGGGTGTGGATGGATCCACAAAAAAAAATGTTTGACCTACCCTACCTCACTACAGATGACGTT
This sequence comes from Pinus taeda, assembly GCA_000404065.3. NCBI lineage: Eukaryota > Viridiplantae > Streptophyta > Pinopsida > Pinales > Pinaceae > Pinus > Pinus taeda. The sequence continues at coordinate 8,019 of APFE030435995.1, read as the reverse complement.
ATTGAGGAGGTCGTCAAGCGCTGGCCGACATATTGGCATTCCCCATCCAATTTGGCCACAGGGACTAGCAAGTCCATAGAGAAGAATAAGAAGGAAGCAACCAAGCAGAAGGTTCATCAATTGGCTCAGAAGTGAAAAAAAGAGGTTGAGGAGAAGGCCCAGGTGGAAGTAGAGCCTACCGCGAAGTAGTAGGCAAAACAGGAAGAACGCAACTCCGAGCACCTCAAAAAGTCTCCTTCACTGCAAACAGAGAAGGAGGAGCAATTAGAACAGGGCGACGGTGGTCAGGAGGAGCAAGAGAGCACTTCCTTCGAGGTCAAAAGATCTAGAGAACAAGGAAAGGAAGGACTGCAGAAGAAATCAAAGGCGACAATGCCGTCGTTGGATCTGATCACTTTAACGGATGGCGACCTGGGCAAGATAGGCGACAAGGTGCGGGATACTACAACATAATTTTTGCAGCAGTTTGAACATCAATAACAGTAGGCACTGAGCACCATTCAGAAGGATCTGTCTGAGCTGCAGACTCAGAAAAATAGGATCTAGGAAGGGACAAGGCATATCAGCGCTGCATCAACAAGTTTGGCACCATGGAACACTCAGGAAACAGAGATGATTCGATCAATAGATCTCCACACAGTGATGTTGGCAAAACGAATATTTGAGCACAAAGCTGGCCGATGACAAGGCCATAGTGAGTTATTTGAGGAAAATCAGCCTCAACCTAGCCATGCTCCTGAATGAATACTTTAATATGCTGCAGGCAGGAGTGATAGCAAAATTCAGAGCTTGGGAGAAGCACACACTCAGCCTCATGAGCGAGTATAGAGTGAACAATGAATAGATGTTCACTGAGAAGTTAGAGGCACTAGAGGTATAGAAAAATATCAATGTGCAGAATGACCAGCGTACAGTCGTCGTGGCAAAAGCCTGAAGAACAGTGCTCGAACTGCATATACCAGAGGAGGCATTGTTGGAGGCAAAGATCAGAAAGTTGGCTGCAAGCGTGCATGACACCAAGAAAAAAGTCGCTAGAGTTTACCTTGAGCTGAACTTGAAGATCATTAGAGTTGAAGTCCCAGCCCTCAAATCCGAAAGAGGTAAGGGAACAATGCGAAGCTACTATGAAGGATGAAGTCGCGACGATGGATACCACGGTGGTAGACTACATCACACTTTGTGAGTAGGCAATGGAGGTAGTCACGGCTCTGCAGGGAGATCCTACACTGCAGGCCTTGAATACAGAAGCTCACGAACTCCAACAATAGTATGATGAAGTAAGGGCAACGACGTGCACCATTACTGCCACACAACGCCTTGCTAAGCTACAGGAGGTGAGGCGGTTGTATATATAGGTGGAAGCAGCACAGAGGAAAGAGGCAGTCCTCAAGGCTAGATTGGGGACTTGGTTGGATGAGGCCTACATTATCTTCACCAACATTCAAGAGAAATTGGCGAACTTGCAGAGTATGCAGTAGAAAATTCAGCAGGACAGTGTAAGACAAGCCACAGAGCAACTGGTGGAACAGATCAAGCAAAAATCCACAGAGAGCACGACTAAGGTAGCAGTGATATAGGTAGAGCTAAGGAATCTTCGCAGTAAGACCTCAACTTTAGCAAAGTGACTCGAGGGCGAGTCCCGATCTTTGTGTTGGGGCCTCTTGGGATGGAGTCCCTTAGGGTCAATTTTAGGGCAAGATCCAAAATTTTGTTGTATAAAGATGTAAAGTCTCCACAAGTTGTGCTTGCGGAGCATGAAGATAATTGAAGATTCATAAAGGGTTTTACACGTATTCTATGTAAGTTGAGTCGGATTTTGAAGATCTACCCATGGTCCGCAGACCATGGGATTGTATAAATAGGTGTGTTTTAGGATGTCTAAAGGGGAAAAAAGAAGTAATGAAGTTTGGTCTATGGGAGAAGTCTAAAGAGTAGTGCAGAAGAGTAGGAAGAAAGGCTCTGTAGCTATGTGCACAGAGGCCTAGAGTAGAGTTTGTAGTTGAGTGCGCGGATCCCTCTAGCTGAGTGCGTAGGGAAGCCTTGAGTCTTTAAGCAGAACTGAGTATTAATAAAGAAGATTGTTGGAGAAATACTTGTGTTTATCTCTTTACTATAATGGGTTTATGAAATAATGATGTATTGATGCGCGACTTTACAGGATTTATATTGTTAAATGAACACAATTACTGTTAACTGTTTACACAAATATTATCTTGTTGTATGTTGAAGTTATCGAACACTTAAGCTTATCTGAGTAATTACTGGGTTGTAAGTAATATTTGATGCGCGTAAGTAGAGGATTCGCCTATTCAAGGTCTGCGAAAGACACACATAGACCTTCACGGAGGTCTAGAGGCTGCTTAAAGGAAGTTACATCGATAATCCTTAAAGGCTTATCGATCTGCATGAAGGTAGATTTATGACATAAAATGACAACATGCTCATCTCTGGGTGTAGAAAATTGGTTCTAGCATCCCCCCATATTGCTTTAGGTGAGACTTCAATATGCACTCTGTGGATTGATGTCGAAAGGGCCAGTAGTGTAGGGATTTGTTTGGCGCAACTAACTCTGAACCTTGGTCAAGACCCACTGAGCCAACACGAAGGTATGAGGAAATTCTATGTTGTTCATTAGAGCACAAGTACGTCAAATTGGACTTTCTGTGAAATTATGCTTGTGTTTTACACACAATTTTATTAAAGCAATATCCTTCTAGTATTTGGATTACAAGGGGTTGAATTTAGCATTTTTACATAGTCGTTGGAATCTGAGAGTGAGCATTTATTCCCTAAGATTCAGTGAGAAGCCGTTGTTGTGTCCCTAAACTTTGGTGAGAAGCCATTGTTGTGTGAGGATGAACAAAACTATTGTGCAGAGTGCTTGTGACCGAAATAGTTGGTGTTGTTAAGGAATTGTTATTGAGTGGCTTAGAGCTACATTGAAAACAAATCTTTCTAGCGTAGTGTAGTCTTGCCGCATGATGTGATTGTTGCAACAATCCCAGCAGAAGTTTAGAAGAGTGTGTGTTGAACCTGAGCTTACCATGAGTTATTGTTTGAGGAATTTCAAATTCAAATTTTTATACTTTTTTCAGCAGTTAGTTCTTTGTGTTGTCTTTGAAACTTTATATGCGTTTCCTTAAGTATTATGAGTCCACTTTCTCTTCATATATAAATATTTGCTCATTCACATCAAAGGTAATTGTTCAATTATTATCTTGACTTCCTACCCATGAGTTTCTTGGATTTGTTTTTTTAATGGAGAATGGTTTATGTTGTCTAAATCATTTTTTGGTATGGTAGAGAGGCATATACATCATATTTTCTAGCACTAGCCTTTAATTTTCTTGTCCATTGCTTTAAGTAATTCATCCATATTTCGAAAGTATTTCATATTCACCTATTATTGCTAGTGAATAAGCCTAAGATTCCATCCTCTGTTTTAATTGTCGTGAGTCTAAAGAGCTATAGCCATATTGTGAAAGTACTCTTACATTCCATCTTAAGAATTAGATCTTCTGTGAGAGATGTCGACAAATACTAATATCATTGAGCCATCAATTCCTATTCTAAATGAGCAAAACTTTGATTCCTAGTTTATTTGAATGAGAACATCGTTGAGTTCTCATGGTCTTTGGAGATTTGTTATTGATGGGTATCCGGAACCTGATAATGAGGAGGAGTAGATGACTCTTACAAATGTTAAACGAACATTGTTCAGAGAGAACATAAAGAAGGAGAGATGGTGACAACTACCAAAATTACTAAGTCATCAAAAAATACAATTCCTCATTAATTTGAATGAGAACATTGTTGCGTTCTCATGACCTTCGGGGATTTGTTATTCATGGGTATCTGGAACTTGTTAATGAGGTGGCAGAGATGGATCTTACAAATGTTTAAAGAACATTGGTGAGAGAGAAGAAAAAGAAGGACAATAAATATGTTGCCCTAAATTCAACAAGGCTTAGATGACATGATACTTTCAAAAGTCTCAAATGAAGAATCTTAGAAGAAGGCATGGGACACTCTTGAATCATGTTATCAAGGTGTATTAGAAGTGAAGAATGTCAAGTTGTAGAATTTGATAAGAGATTTCGAGAATATGAAAATGAAAGACAATAAAACTGTGGATGCTTTTATGACTCAAGTCATGATTGTCGTTAATAAATTGAGACAATATGGAGAAGACCACACAAACAAGAGAGTGATCAAGAAAGTCCTTTGAAGTTTGTGAAATAAATTTGAAGCAATTGTTGTATCCATATAAGAGTTCAAGGACACAAGTCAAAATTATCAAAAATATAAATGATTGGATGTAAAATGTATGGCAAAATTGGAGTTTGTAAGTTTAATGTGGTGATATTGATAATAACGGCAACTAAATTCCTTATTCTAAAATATATTTAACTTAGATATCATTTTTGGAATTCAAATGCGTTAAGTAAGACATTCACGTATGACTTACTTAACGTAGTTGAATCTCAAAAATGATATCTAATATAATGCACTGCGTAAACCCCCTATACTTAAATTCAAAAAGACTGAAGGGATCTCTAATTGAATGGCTCATGAAGCACAACACTTGCTAAGGTCTTGCAAATGGTGTAGTAAGCTAAGTGGGCTTGATTGTGGGGAAAACTCCACAGTTAAGCATGCTTGAGCCAAAGGCGATCTGGGATGGGTGACCTCTTGGGAAGTCTTGCTTACTAGGTGCAAGCCTCGGAAGTGATGATTTTTTTTAATCCAGCTCATTACGGATAGATAGGTAGGCTTAAATGTTTAATATTTTACATAAATATTTAACATTTATATATCAGGGTAATTAAAAAAGACATTAAAAATAATAAACAAACTATTAAAAGTAATAAATAAAAAGTTAATAGTAATATAAATCCCGATTCATGTGAACATTTAAATGTTGGCTCAATTAATAAAAAAAAGTTAATGTTAAAGACATTTTGTTATATTTTGATTTTGTTATTAACTTGTGAATAGGCTTTGTTGCAATATCATGGCTTATCAATAACCCATGCCCAAAACCATATCTTATTTCACAATCAAAATATAACATTTAATTGTTGGCTCAATTAATAAAAAAAAGTTAATGTTAAAGACATTTTGTTATATTTTGATTTTTTTATTAACTTGTGATTAGGCTTTGTTACAATACCATGGCTTATCAATACCACATGCCCAAAACCATATCTTATTTCACAATCAAAATATTTTATAAATATGTTAATTTAATTTAATTTTACAACATTTTTTTTGTTATGATGTTGATTAATTAAAAAAAATGTGCTAATTTAATTGTGTTAAATTACTGAAACCAGAAATTTTATTAAGCATAAACACGATGAGTTTGTAATTTTATTTAACATAAACACAATATATTGGAAATTAGATTACTAAATGAAGTTAAAAGGTATTAGAAGATAATCAACTCCTATGGCCCAAGTCCACTTCAAGTTTAATTAATAATTTTAACCTATGAAAATGAAATTTTGTAGCCTTTATAACTATGTAAGAGTGTCACATTAGATTAATAACTTTAGAAATGTTTCAGCCCTGCAGTTATCTAAAATAATCTGAAATCATGCTACAAATCTTATCTAGTGGAGTCTCTAAGAAAATGTTTCAAAAATAAATAAATTCTTTGAACAAAAGAGTATATTTTAAACATAAATCACATCATACAATTTTACATCATAGTTACCAAATTCGTCCAAATCCGACTCAAAAATACAATTCGAACATCATATACTTTGACCAAAATGGATTCGGTTGGGAGTGTAGGTGGTTAACATAGTGGATCTATTGACACCTATTCATGGGGATTGGGTGAACACTTGTAAATAATGGAAAAGGAAGAGTCATCGGAAGGTCAAACCCAAGAGTCACTCCCTCATGTATATAACCATGAGTAATCTTAATGAAGCAACACAATTGATTTGAGGAGTTACCTGCTAGCCTGACATCGTATCAGAGAAAGCCCCTTTTTTGGCTTCCCTTCAGCTTGTAACTCCTCCCTGCCTATGTTCTGCTTATTTTGCAAAACTGACACCTCTGCCATATTTTGTGTCTTGCATTAGTATTGAATGCATATTCCACTCCGGTTTCCTTTGCAATCTTTTTGGTTAATATTATATTCGCTCCTCACTGTTCACATATCCCACTATGCATGTTGAATTACACTGTCCTTCTACAGAGATGTATTACACAGTCAGCTACAACGTGAATGTTTCCTACCTCAATCCTTCCACCTTTCAACTTTCCCTCACACATGCGCAGCCTAGTTGACGCCCTATACACTCTGCTTTGTTGCTCAACTCACACCGTATTGTTGTGCCTCCCACTCGACCTCCCCTCCGCTCTTCTCCTATACAAATACCTATAACAGAAGGCGAGGTAATCTGAAGCGGGTATTAAGGCTTTTCTAGGGGTTCAATGGTGATGAACCTTCCATGGTTGACGAGAAGAGCAGGGGTAGAGTAACAGAAGAGGTAGTGCCAATGGCACCATGGCTATAAAATTTTATGAGCTCAGATGATATATAGATGTGACATATTCGCATTTGAAATAAGTGTTGCGTGCTTTATTTCGAGAGTGAGTTTCGGTTTTAGGAAGGAAGGTGCAAGGGTCATGCAACTTATTTGAGACCAGTCCTCCATCACTCTCAACAACACCATTACTACATTTGTGTAGTTTCCGGCCACTGTGCTGCTGGCCAGAAGGTGAGAAGCTACTCCCGATTGTTCGCCATCAATGGCTCCTATGTTTGTATGCTAGTTTTAATCTAAATATATGTGGTTCCCTCCCACCATTTTTTAATACTGTATTTTTAATACTTCGACCCCCCGAGGACCTCCATATCATGCTATCGACATTTCATTTTTTTATATATATTATCGTGTGGCCTGAAACCGCCTCCCTCATATAAGCCCTTCCTCATATAATACCCTCCCCTCATACAAACTAGTCCCCCTTATAAGACGTATGCAAGTATTACTTATGTCCTATATATCAAAGTGTATTTAAAAAAAAATTACACCAGAACTCATTTCTTTTACCACTAGAAGTGCAAATTTTATACGTTGGCAACAAAAGTATTTTACAGTACACGAATTTTAAAATGCATTTATTGATATCTATTATGGGAGTGGTTCTCACTGGCAAAGAGAACTATCTCTAATGGTCGCGGAATATCAAACACACTCTCACTTTTAATGAGTTGTGGAAAGGAGTTTTTGTTGGAGAAGGAGGCAATGAACCAACAAAGCCTACCTTAGATAAGGAATTCGCCATTTGGGAAAACAAGAATAGCAAGGCCTATGCCTTGATTGTAGCATCTGTAAATGGTGAGTCACCATATTCCACCATTTTCAAATGCTTTTAAAGCCTTACAAAAATTGAAGGAACTCTATGACTTACACTCTGCCGTTGATATTGTCCAATTGATGATTAAATTGTTCAACCTTGAATTACAAAATGATGATCGTCTTGCTCTTGCATCAGAAGTAAAATCTACTATGCATGATATCAAAGTCACTAATGTTGAACTAGACATTCCTCTGGTAGATTTTGTCAAGGCACTTTATCCTACTTATTCAAATTACCTTGAGTTATTGCAAGCAAATGGAAACCTCAAAGAAATTACCTTTGACTCCCTTGTGAATAAATTTTCTGAGGGAGAGAAAGATTTTGGGAACAGTAAAACTCCTCGGTATTCTGAAGAAGATGTGTGTCTTGCACATAGAGAGAAGAATAATTCTCCAAATTCTTCCAGAGGAAGAGGTGGTTGAAGAGGAAGAGGAAGAAGAAATTTCAGAGGCACGGGGGAAGAATAATCTCAAGGAGAAAAGTGTGATCTTCATTGCATATGTTGCAATAGAGATGGATCACATGATGCATCCACATGCAAGTTGCCTTGGGAAAACATTGAGCATGAAATAAATCAACTCGGTGGTAAAACCAATGACAAAGAGGTAGGTAAATCACCTAAATCGCTCACTATGT
>APFE030435994.1:736-14357 GCA_000404065.3 Pinus taeda | reverse complement strand
GTGAAATCTAATATATGCAAGTATACATCAGTCAGGAAGGATATAATTCAACATCAACCATTACAAGTACAACGAGAATGGAACCATAATGATAGTCATCTATTATTAATAATCAACAAAGGAGAATAAAACCAGTGTCCTGACGTCAAGTCCTCCTTTGGCTGGGTGCTCAGCTACACAAGTCTTGCAAAAGCTTGAAGGGGTGCGGGACAAGCTCTCTCTCTCTTAAGTGACAAAGTCTCCTTACTTAGGTAAAGCCTTATGGATACAAAGAAGGCTCTTGCAACTCCAATCTTTTGATATCTTCCTTTCAACACAAGTATTGCCACTAGAGTTAGAACTAGCTTGTTCAAGACATGGAGACAAGCTTTTATAGAGGAAAGGAAGAGATAAGGTCAATCTCAACAATAATGGATTTGGCTTCATCACTTAGAAACTTCTATGGAATGGTGGCAAACTACCTCCCATTCCAGGAGATTCGAAGCCAAACCATCCTCCCTTAACTTGGAGTCAGTTGGTGAATGAGTTGGATAGAACTTTCGGAGGTTGATTAGTTCAAAACTTTGCCCAAAAAGGTTGGCGCAATTGCGACTCTGGGACAGAGCGCTAATGGCATGCCCCTTTTATAGGATTTTCCCCATTGGCGCGGGCATAACACAGTGGACCCGCGCTAATGTAAAAAGGGCTATTTTTAAGGGCAAAGAGCAGGAGATGTCTTCAGGGCATATGCAGCTCATGATTAGAGGTGAATGATGCAAGTGGTTTCAAGTCTTGTCACTTCTCACAAGTCCCGGAATGAGTCCTCCAAGGTGCAGGAGAGGGGTAGCAGGGACGGTGACAAACGGTGACAAATTTCTGTGTAACAAGGTGATTCATCACTAGATAAATCTACCCTCTTCATATCGTTGATTGCTCTTGTGGAACCCTAGAAAGTTTTGTTGTGAAAACCGTAACTTAAGGGTATGTTGATGATTATGTGTGAAACCCTAATCTGCTTAGGGTTATTGTTGAAAAGAAAATGTCTGATGTATTGATGAAGTTGTGTTTGGGGTTTAGTATGGTTATGGAAAACCCTAACTTGTTAGGGTTGAATGATAATGTATGAAATCTTGAATCTTTGAAGTATTGGGAATTTAAGGTTTGCTATATTTTGTGTTTAAACCCTAAATCATTATGATTTGGTAGAATGTATAATTAAGACCCTTATAATGTCTTAGAATGTATTTCCTTGGGATATGTGTGTTTTTCTTATCAAACCCTAGTCTAATCAAGTTTGTTATATGTCTAACTCTTATTGATATTTGTGTAGTTGGGTTTGAATAACACATGTTGTAATATGCTTGTGAAAGATGATGGAATCATAGATATATGACTTGAACTAATTATTTATGGTCACGAGTCCTAGGGTTCAAAACTAAGCCCTAGTCAAAGTTTGTTTCTCTAGGATGATAGCATTTGTGAATTCTTGTGTTTTGGATTTAAACCTTAGTAGAAATAAAAATCTCTTATGTATGATGACAATGTGATAATTTGAGATTTGTTTGGTATTGTTGAAATATGAGATTTAGTTGTGATTGATGTTTACTTGAGAAAATCTAGGGTTTGTAATAAACCCTAATGGAAGCTAGTCATGTTGTTATTTTGAATTGAGCTATGATTGGTTTTTATTGTTAAAAGCTCATGTATGAAATCTAGGGTTTGTATGAAATCCTAGTAGTAAGTCTAAAATATAAGTTCTGAAAGTTGTGAGATACTTTGTAGATATATATTTGAATTGTTTCTAGGGTTTGCTATATGTTGTAGTAGGGTATGTCATACCTCTGGAAGAAGCATTGAAACCCTATATGTATTGAAAGTTGTAATGAAATGCTCAAGGTCTTGATGAAGTAGTCTAGGGTTTATGACAAAAACCTTAGCAAGAAGTTGAAGAGTATGTGTCTCTTGTTTAATTTTGAATGATTTTGATATGGCTAACTTCATGCTTATATAGTTTTGGTTGTACTTGCTATCTAAGTTGTGTAGGTACATAATCTTCAAGTCAAGATGGCGAAGATGGCCGTAAAGTGAGTTCATATGATAAGCATGATGTGAATGATAAGGATCATGATAACTCTGTTGAGAAGGATGGAAGCCATGAAATATTCTCCAAAGTCATAGATAAGAAGTAGAAATCCCTAAGTTAAAAGGGATCCTAGATGAAATCTCCCTAGGCTAAGAGGGAGCTTGAATGAAATAAATCTCCCTAGTTGAGAGGGAGGTCATATCATAGTTATGATGGACACCTTGATAGAAGAAATGGGAGAATGTAATTTGAAGCGTTGTTGAGATAAGAAAAGCTAGATCAATTTGTGGAATATGTTGCTACATGAGAAGTAGGAAAGAAAGCTACATGGTTGAGGAATCTCCAATCAATATTCATTGGAAAAGCTCTAAGTCCTACTATGAAAAGTTGACAAGCAACATCAAGTAATTTGGAAGACCCTGGAGGTTTGTATATATTTATGTACAATTGAAAGTTTTTTGTTGATTGGGGTTATGTTTGTACAGGTAAATATCTCAAAAGTTTGATAGTATGTTTTTACATGCTTAGTGTTGTTGAATAGCTTTTTTGGAGAGATTTGTTTGTAATCGGGAAATTGAGGCTTTGTGTAAGACATTGCCTAGGAGGACATCTGGCCGACACTTTGTGTTGATGCCTAGTTCTTGAAGTAGGGAGGGTCATCTTGGTCATGGAGCTCTGACCTCAGATACACACCTAGATCCATGGTGATGGTTAGCAAGTAAGCTTAATGGCACCAGTTCTATCGGCTACAACCACACTCCAAAATTTTGCCTTAGCTTCATTTTGGAGCCTCCCTACCAACCATCCTTAGCAGCATGTCTTACACTGAGTAAGTACATAGGCTTCAGTTAAGTTTCAGTGGCCTAGTAGCCTGTGCATGTCAAGTTGTTTGTCTCCCACCATAGGCTATCATTCCAGACTTAAGAATTTTTATGGTTGAGATGCTCCCCCTGAAAGTTGTGCAATTCTAGAGGGAAACCAGCCTTCCCTCCAGAAATTGTACAATCATGTTGGGCTCCAGAACTGTGCAATCCATCCAAGCAGCCTTCCCTCTGAAAATTGTGCAATCCAGCCCAACACTATTCTTCAGCTCAGAAATTGCGCAATTCTGACTGACATCTAGGGCTTCAGTCCAGAAATTGTGCAATGCATAGGGACAACCAGTATTCCTTAGCCCAGAAACTATGCAAATCTAATCTCCGGGCTTGCATACTGTTGCATGTGCTTTCAAGTTGACCGGTTCCCCCCAGAACTGAGCAATCTTGATTTGCATGTATGGTTGTTTTTCCCAAAAAGGCAAAAAGAAAAAAAAACATCCCTAGATTATAGGGATCCATTTTTAGCAGCTGGAGGTTACATGCAAAGATCGTTTCAGAAACTTCCCTCCGAGTGTCGTTTTTACCTAGAATTGTGGCATGCGTGCCATAAGCGTTGTCCTTGTCAAGCTTATTTATTTTACGTTGTAGAGCTCATTCCTCACATCAATCTTGGAGCTCTGACATCCCACATCACATCTAAGAGTCTTCAGCACATTCATCTCAGCTTTTTCTGGGTAAGTCTGCTTTTCATGTCATTTCCTCCTTTTCTATCACTTTTTGTATTTCGATTTGTATGATTGTTGTTTGCTTGGTTTTTTTGAATGCATGATGTCGTATTAATGCATGTTAGCTTGTAGAAGTGATGTTTCAGTTTTCCTTTGCATCTCACTATTGTCGCATGCATGACATTGTTTCTGCACAGACAGTGGTTGTTACGGTGACTCGCTTCACACACATGCTTGTTTTCCCATTTTCTAAATTCTTCACTCACTGTTTGCATGCATGATCATTCACTCTTGTTTGCACTCACCTTCACCATGCATTCAGACTTCTCATGTTTTCAGTCGCCCATTGGCGGGTCTAGGCTGCCTTGGCCCAGACCTTGCATTGCCCAGCAGCAAATGCGCATTTCTGGAAGTGAAGGCTCTGCCTTGCCTCTGGAAACTATGCAAATCTAGCCCATCACTAACCTTTAGGCTTGCATTGTGCAATTATGGGAGGCAGTGCCCTGTTGGCCCCAGAAAAAGTGCAATGCATTTTGAGGGTTTGAATGTCATTGCTGACTGAAACTACGCATTGCGCAGTTTCAGTCACCAGCAAGCCAAGTTGGATTGTGCATTGCACAGTTTCAACATTCATTCAGACTCCTAAGAGCACAGACTATGCCTTGCGCAGTTTTGGCAGTCAGTCTCCCAGCCTCCTGGTGAAAATTGCGCAATATTCACTGTCAGTCGCCCAGGTATGTCACATGTCAGTCCTCAAATTTGTTTTGGTTTTCAACTGACATATTTCTTGCCATGAGTGTTTCCATGTCTCTAGGTATTGCAAGTGTTCATCAGTCTCTCAGCAGTACAGGTACAATGGCCTCCAAGAGAGCAGGGTCAAAGGACACCGTTGGAAGTGCAACTGGAGATGCAATTGAACAAGTGTCTATGATATTGCCCATTTACGAAGACACCAAGTTGTTCATAGACAAGGACATCAAGATGAAATGGCAGGACATCAATGACACATTCTCAGGCACATTTGAGTAAGATCTGGAAGACTGCAGGGTTTATGTCAACATCCATAACTCTGGCTTGTACAGGATTGCATGCAAGTATCTCACGTTTCCATGCACATACATGATCCACTGGATTGTCTCGCACACCGATCCTTAGACAATGGTGTTGCGTCGTGTCAATGGGACATAGCTTTCTACCTTCAGGGTGAAGGACTTTCAGTAGATGAATCACTTACCACACTTAGTGATCACAATGGAGAAACCCTTCAGCAGACCCAGCAGCAGTGCAAACTCAAGAGATATCTTCAAGAGCTAGGTGAAAGAGCTAGCCAGGTTCAGGATAATTCCCAGCCAGGTTTACAAGACGAAGATATTGCAAAAGGCATATCAGTACTTGGTCATCTTTGCATGCCACTTCTATGACCAAGAGAGCACGAAAACCTTCCCACGGAGTTGGGTGATTGCGTTGGACCAATTGGCCAGTGAAGGAAGACCTTGAAACTGGTCTGACATGTTGGCTCTCAAGTTCAAGGAATAGGTGACAGAAGCCCTGCATCCACCCAAGGGTTAGCAAGCAGAGATATACATGTCCGCATACATACTTGATGCACTCTGTTCTCATCAACAATTCTCGGGCTTGAGTTGGGCATGTACACCTTCAAAAACCTCTGTGCACACTTATTGCAAATTGTCAAATGAATGCAACTTCCATGGAGTTATCACACAGTTGTCAAACCACTTTGTCACCCTGGTATACAAAATGATATCTGAGCAAGATCCACCTTGCATGTCACTAGGAGTGATGGAGGCATTGATCGACATAGCAGATTGGTATGCCTCACCCCTTGGCACCTTCATACGGATGTACAGAGCGAAGAAGGCTCCACGTGTTTCACCGAAGTTTTCCATGGATAAGCTCATCATGCAAGAGGTGTCATATCACATCTCAAGAGGGTTGTCAGCGAGACTGCATAGGAAGAAAAAAGCACCTTGACCCACTATTCCTTTGCGGATCGGGTTGTATGAGATATGGAATCTCAAGCATGTCGAGGCTGAGACGAAGGAGTTCAAAAGATTCACCTTCGACACCAGAAGTTTCAACCCGCATGACCCACATTGCTTGGTAAAGGACCAATGTACGAGAGTGTGGTTTCCTTAGATCCCCGAGGTGTGTCATTGGCTTGAGGAAGACCCATGGAGATATTGTTATCACTTCTCTAAGCTCAATGAACCAGTCGGCATAGTTGTAGAGTGGTTGGCAAAGCAGAAAGAAGCAACATCTCAAAGAGCACCATCATCAGTAGTAGCATAGGGTAATGTCCCTGTGCATGACAAAGGCAAAAGAAAGGTTGTTGACAACACAAAGTTGGAGCAAAGCTGCAAGTTAAGAAAGAAAGGGAAAGCAAAGCAGTTCAAACTGAGGCAACCAGGCAGCGAAACAGGAAGATCCAGGTGAGACTCCCTGCCTCTGAGAAATCATGGAGAATGGATCCAAAAACTAAGGCATTGCACCACGAGATGAAGCAGGCCCGACAGGAGGCTGACCAGTTAAGGGAACAAAGGATCCCTCGAGAAAAATACGAGGAGTTGCAGCAGGAAGTTGAGCAGTTAAGGGAACAAATGATCCCCCGGGAAAAACATGAAGAACTGCAGCAGCAACTGCGGAACATGAGTCAATCAGAAAGTCAGGCCTTTGAAGGATGGTAGAAGGAACAGGAGAAGGTTGCTAAGGTAACACGTCGACTAGACACTGTTATTAAACAATTGGACACTGTATGTTCGCTGTATGATGATGTTTTGACTTGCAGAGCCCCTGCAAAGAATTATGCTTTATTTCTCCTTGAAAGATACTTAAGACTGAAGATAAAAGCCGTCAGGGCAGGTGCCCCCATTCAGATTAATACTGTCAACGATTTTATTGATTGTTGTAAACATTATGGGGTTAAGGTCCAACGGTCCCTATGTGAGTTCTATCTGCACAATATGGTGCTGGAGCAGGAAACTGATTTAAACCCTGGCCCTTTTGTGGGAGATGTACAGCTACAAGCCTTCGTTTCATTCGGGGTCAACCAGTTGAAGTGGCTCAAGGCCTACAATGCCTTCCACAGGCAGGAGAACAACCTAGATCTATGGGTCAGGGCCGAGCCTAGAGACCCCGTTCAACTATGGCAATCACACAAACGCCTTATGAGAACCCCGGGTGTCATGGAACTGCTAGGGCCCATGCATGAGGGTTTGATCCGAAATAGCTTGGAATACTTTCTGGCTATTAAGGATTCTGCCCTAGAGTCTGCCAAATTTTGCTATCGGGTTTCTTCCCCAAACATTCAGCTTAGGGAGCCATTCAAGTGCGAGAATTTTGAGCTGGCTGCTGAACGGTTGGCCCTTTACGGCCAGCACATCCTGCGTGCTGGGCCGTCTTGGTTAGGATACTGGTTCCGTAGCCCAATTATTTGGCATCCTGCACCTGGGTACCAGTCCTTGTACGATATGCCTGCAGATCAATTGAACCAATTCTTTGATAATTTGGTTGCTCACCATGGTTGCAGGCCTCCTCACGAAGTGCCCTCTCCCGCCTATTCTCTTACAGCTCTCCATGTCAATTATAACGTTTTCATGAGGGCATGAAACAGAGTAAGTCGGGGGGTGTGTAGAGCATTCGAAAGGTATGTTTTAACGCTTAACTTAGTGGTGTTTCAAGCAACAGTTGTAACCTTTTCTTTATTATACAATAGGGAGAATGCAATGAGAGTGAATACAAATGATCCAATTAATGAAAGTATCTTTTCTTATGCAGGAAAGGACAAAAGTAAGAAGGCGCGGTGCTAAACAAGAGTCCCATGAGCAGATAACGGCTATCCCCCTAATTCCGAATAAAGTCCAGACCAGGGCGAATAAATTAAGGCAGATCAATCTGGGATGAGATGAAGGACTGTCATTTCGGAAGACTAGGAAGAGAAAAGGAAGGAGTTAACAGTTTAATGGATCCCTCAAGATCTTTGATCCTGAGGGATCGTTACGTTCAATTATTTTGCTGTTTAGTTAACTCCGCCATTACTTGTATAAGAAGGGGCGGCATCGAAGACTTAGGGGACATCTGGGATATCTTGTATTTGTACTTTCTGTTTTATAAGCTGAACTATTGGTTATACTCAGACTATCGAGTCTCTTTGAGACTTAGTTTTGCTGTACTATCATTGATGCGTTAATATAATATATTTGGTTTTATTTCCCCTTTGCATCTGAAGTAAGTTACGGCGGTGTGCCATTGAGAGCTAAGGGCCCGGCTCCAACAGACACTGGCTGATTGTATCATTACAGTTTGGCTTTGTATGGTTTGTTTACTGTTTTCTAATCTGATATACGTACATGTTGTTCCATACTTGTTTATCAGTAGTTTTCCTTTTGTAAATCTTTGTAACGAGCTTACAACATATTGCCAAAATTGATTACATAACATTTTTCTAAGTTGTTCACTTCCGTTACAGACTTTATGTTTCAGCTACATATGGTTGAAGTAATGAACTACTGGTAATCGTTTCAGATTATGTTTGTATATGATTGATGTTTCCTGTTTATGGTGATTTGTTGTTCCATTTGATTAACTGTCTACTTGTACAAAAGATTGCTCTTTATTTGTATGTGAGTTGATGCCAAGAATTAAGAGTGTTGAACTCGCGAGATTTAGTTTCTTTACTGCTGTTCCATTTCCAAGTTGTTGTTCCATTTCTGAATTGCCGTTCCATTCTATTTTCTTGTTGTTCCTTTTACTTGCCTTCATTGATATTGTGAGGGAGGAGGATCAAGGCTGTCGTGAGACACAACAGACACTATTATGCTCCCAGATCCATGATCCATACTCTAATTTCTTTTCCTTTATCAATTTCTAAAGGGATGGGTTACTGCTTCCGTACCCTTGACTGACAAAGTTTCCATGTGTGAATCCTTTATGTAGAAGTAATTTAGCATAGCTTAGCATCCATTTACTCTTGTATTTCTTAGATCTATACTACGAAGCATTACTCTGACAAATCGCCTCAAATTGAGATACCCTTCGCAATAACAAAAACGTTCCCGGATTGACTTGTAATGGGAGATAACTAGAGGTGAAAAAGGCCCTTGTTACAGCTCTACAATGGGTCCCGCTGTTTCTCAACCTTTGACAAAAATTCTACAAACCATAGAGCTTGTTAAGGGAAACCCACCCTTAGGAGTGAAGTTACATTCCTTGCTCTCGGTTACAGTTTTCTGGGGATGCTTATGCTTAGATTCATCAATTTTTATTTCCTTAAAAGCATCAACACTGTCTACGGGGTACAATATCACTTTGAGTGCAATCGCATTGAGGCTGATGGTCCTTTGTAATCTCAACACGAGTGCTTCATATTTATCAGCGTTGTTTGTGCACTCGAACTTCAAGCAGCTTGAGATCATGCATTTTCTATTGTTTTGGATGGTTGAGATACACTCGGTCCTTGAGCCATCATGTGTCTCTGATTCATCAAAATCCATGGCCCACAGCTTATCCGTACACAAACCGTTTGGCGTGCTAGTACTAATTCTACTACTATTGCTGCTACTGCTGCTACTGTGGGTACAATGAGCTATACAAGTTTAATTACCATTAGTTGGGCAAGGAAGCAGTCCAAATTGTGTGTCTAATGAGGTTGGAGCTGGCCATGCAAGATAACACTCCAAATGTTGTTTCCAGGAGGCAGTTTCCAAACATGAGTACTGCGAAAGCCAACGGTTCATTCTTTCCATTCAGGGGAGTGACACTATGCTTCATGTATCTCTCAAACTCTACCTAGATTTGGTTGCATTTTCCCTTGTACAAAAGCCACATGTGAGACCAGTCTATAGCAAAATATCTGTCTAGCTTGCTGGACCATTCTTTGTTGAGTAGTAGACCGTATGCTTCTGGGATGTCTATAACCACTATGTTGATGCATTGGTGGACTCAACTGTCATGAGATAGTCGGATGATCACGTCTCGTAGTTCACTAATGGTTGGTACCAATATTCGATAAAGTTGGATGATTCACATGGATGTTTCTCTCCATCATGCATTGATCTTTTTTGCAATTGAGAACGGCATGACATTGGCTTCCTCTTGGAATCAACCAGCCAGTTGTGAACATTGCAGTTGAAAATTTGAAAAGATAGCAGGAATGGGGGGAAAACTAAGTGTGCTTCCTCCATCCGGAGTGTATTGAGCATAGTGGAAAGTGATCAGGGATGTGTGCTTTCTCCCTCGCTGGTAGAGGCTGCGTTGTCTATTGTTGTCTATCCTAGTACGTGCAACATGATATCTCGCTGACTTTGGATCTTAACCAACTCGAACAATTTGATGTTTGCTCGAGTTTTCTTCATGTCATCAACAATGTTTTAGTCTAAAGATGGTAGAATTACCGAGGTGTCCAGGGTAGAATAGATGTTCGTGGCATCCAATGGAGTGTTTTGCAGTTTGCTGCTCATGGAAGTACTCTTGCCCATTGCTATCTTCTTAGACTTGTTTTGTGTTTTCTACTTTGGGGTGGCCAGTGGATCAGCCTTCCTTATCAATAGCCTGATCTTCTCTTACATTTCCCTAATAGGATGGGGAGCCCTTTTACTACTAAGACTGTAACGGTCATTTTGTCTTGGTGGATGCTTCTCGGTGTTTGCCTTCGGCACTGCTTGTGAGCACCGATATGCGTTCACCACAAGCCCAAAAATTGATGCCTCAACAAGTGCAATACCTTCGTCATAATCTCTATCATTCGACTGCTTCTGCATACCTCTCTCTGCATCGAGTGTATAACTGTATATCGAGTTTGCGACTTGCTTCCATTCCAAATAGAAGTTCTTATGGTGATGTTCTTCATGGAATGAACAGAACTCAGGATTTGCGCATTGATCGACATTGAACACAGAGCTCTGCACATTTTCTTGAGCGAACCAATTGCGTCCTCATGAGTTGCTTTCCTGTCTCTATCTATCCAGATAGCTCCTTGGAAATGTGTTCGTTTTCCATTGTTTAAGCTCAGGCACTTCAATATTTAAGTTCTTGACGAGGCAAGTGAGGATTTCAATATCATTTGCTTCCTTGTATCTACACTTGCTTGCCATTGCTTGGGACTTCCTGCTCACATATTTGGAGTCCTTTGCTGGTTCATCATCCTTGATAAGTCTAATCGCGTGCATGTCTTTTTCGACAACAATAGCTTCTTTGTAGTTTTCCAAGAGTGTTAGTTTCGTAACTTTCTTGATGAACTGTGAAATGCTAGTCGGTAGTGTGGATGTGTAGTAACCAACAGTGATGGAGTCATGAGGTTTAGTGTCCATTGAAATTTTTTTAATATATGTGTAAAACTCTGGTTGAAATATTTTAGCTTTTCTTTCCCCTCCATCTTCAGGCTACCCAATTCTTTCAGTAACATAGCTAGGGTCTTGTCATCAGCAAAATTTTCAAGGAACATGCATTTAAATGCACCCCAGTTCTTTATGGAGTTTGGTGGAAGGTTGTGATACCATGCAACTGCGTGACTGTCCAAGGTAAGTGGGAACGATCTACAAGCTACATTGTCATGCCATAACTCAAGGGTTTCCAGCTGCACGTAGAAGTTGTCCAAATGATCTTCTGCCTTCATCGTGCTATCAGGGTTGAGATTGATGTTCATTCTCTCCATTCAGTTTGGCATCTTGTGCTGAACAACTAGGAGAGCCAGTGGTCCCTGAGTCATCCATTCAAGATTTGGGTCAGCCATCTTTTCTTCTTCTTCATCCTCTTCCTCTCTTTTGGAATGATAGTTCCGACTCTAAGTTTGTTTGTTTGTCTCCACCTCCACCTCCTCTACTGCCTTCCCCTCCACCTCCTATACCGGAGTCTCATCCCAAGATCACAAGAGTGTCTTGTTCACCTTGCCAGAAGATCGAAGGTTCCTCTCCGTCTTCAATAGATTCTACCAGACCTTCAAGTGTGGCAAGGACTGATTCTTCCACCGATGACACAAAAACTCTCGTAGGAGTGGCTTTTGACTTCTTTGATGTGTATGGGAGGTGTTGTATGCCTGGGATCGGTTCGGCTACCTTCGCGAACTGGCGAGTGATGGGATGGATGAAGCGAAGGTGTTGACATGGAATCTCATGTTCAATTCTAGGAGGTGAGGAGTAACCAACTGTAGAGTCGCGTGAGAGGGAGTGCAAGTTAGTGCCTTGACCAGATGATTGATGAGTGAGTGTGAGGGGAATTTCAACCATGTACAACTTTCTTCCCTCCTTCTAGCGCCATAAATGATGATAATGTTGGACCTACCAACATTTAAGGGATCACCTCGATATGAGGTCCCAACTAGACCTCACACCATTTGGTGTGGAAGTCCCATCCGGTATGATGGCCCAGTTGCCATTGTCTAAAGGATTTGCCTCATCTTGCTTGTCAGCACATGAGAGTGGTTTTCTTTGCCTTCGAGAAGTGAGCTTCACATGCATGGTGAGTGTAAGTGTCACTTGTGTCAATGGTTCTTTCATTGTCGAGGGAGAGGGTGAGAGTGAGTTCCAGGTTGATTGGGAGTAGTCCCAACACTGCTAGGAACACACAACACAACAAGACATGCACAACTTCTAGAGGAGCAGTCCACATAGATGCGGCAGTCACAACATACAAGGTAAGATAACACGTACAACACTCACAAATTAGTCCAAATGAGTGCAACTGTTGTTACAACAAGCTTAATGTGAAAGGTCTGTCTGATGTCCAGGAGAGAAGTCTACACATGCGAGACAATGTTAACAACATATACAACACATTTCCATTAATAGATTATGCATTACAACAAATGAAACAGTTTAGATGTAGAACACAGGTTAAAGCAACATGCATTACAAGTGTTAAAAATTAGTTTTACAACAGATACAATACATGTGTGAAAATGTGCTGGCTTGTTAGTAGGATTCTAGACACATTGTTACACCATACATAACTAATCGTGAGTGCATGGCATTGGAGCCACTACTTACTCCTCAAAGAAAAGATTACAGACTCTCTTGGCTATTTGGAAGGAGATGAGGTGAAAAGTCCTTTACAGGTACAAATGAGGGGGTATTTATAGCGAAGGGTGAAACTGACCCTTGTGGCTATTCGAATACCCTCATGAGCATTTGACTTCCATGAATTTTCAACTTAAATGACTCTTTGTTCAATAAGTGGGTCTCTTGGACTTCCACATTACATCACATTGATTGACAATAAGCCCATAGTGGATGTTATGAACCAGCTCAAGAAAAGATAGAGGAGATAGATCAACGCCTTAGAATTCAGCCTCTTCGAGGGGGCAACCTCAATTACATTACATAAATGAACAATTCTTGGATGATACAAATGAAAAAACCTCCTTTCTATATATAGGAGTCTAAGGATTCACAATATAACCCAGCCGACCTAACAATAATAATATAAAGCCACAAAAATTACAATAGAGGGATTCTATGGGGCATAGTAATAACAATATGGGGGCAATAGGGGCACAGCAATATTAATATGGGGTACAACTACAATAGTAATGGGGTAATCACTAGTATTATAGGGACCCAACATGCCCCTCTCCTTCAAGAAAAATGTTGTCCTCAACGCTTGAGTAGTTCTGGATACTTCTGTATAAAATTCTCATCCTCCTATGTGGAATCTTTAGCAGATAAGTTCTTCCACTTGATAAGATACTCCAAAATTGATCGATTTCGTAGCTATCGATTTCTTGTTTCTGTGACTGCTTTTGGTTCCAATATAATTTTTCCTTCCTCATCAAGTTTTGGCAATATTGTTTGAACTGGGAGCTTGTCGCTTATAACCTTCTTTAAACATGAAACATGGAAAA
This sequence comes from Pinus taeda, assembly GCA_000404065.3. Classification (NCBI taxonomy): domain Eukaryota; kingdom Viridiplantae; phylum Streptophyta; class Pinopsida; order Pinales; family Pinaceae; genus Pinus; species Pinus taeda. The sequence goes on along the minus strand of APFE030435994.1, from coordinate 899 downwards.
CTGGGTGCACTCAAGAACCTGCAAGAAGCTCCAATTTGTATGCCATCGTACCAATCTTTTGCAACACCTTGTACAAACCATAATACTTTGGTGATAATTTACTATCCTTCTTAGCTTGCTTGAGGGACATTTGTTTATATGGTTGTAGCCATAGGAATACCCA
>APFE030435993.1:0-11548 GCA_000404065.3 Pinus taeda | reverse complement strand
AGCCTCTTTAGCCTGAGAGGGCTCTCTCAAAGGTTATTAATGTTGATCTATGACAAGATGGCTAACTCTTATAAGACACAATGAACAAGTATGCTGGCTGGACAAACTATTAAATCGATTCCCATTGGGCTTATGGAGTCATTTATACCTCAGTAAACAACAGCACTATCTTTCCATAGAAATCAGGGCACTTAACATCTAAATGTTCAAACATAACTCACATGAAAACCACAGTTTGCAAAGGCATACAGGAATTCAGAGCATGATCAATGAGTTCTGAGTGATTATGCATTTGTAAAATTGTAAAAGAACATTAAAGAAATATACCATCACACATTTGAACAAGGAGATCCATTGTGAATCCTGAGAAGGAAAACAGTCATTTGTATTACTGAAATTCTGTTTACACATAAGCTAAAACAGTCCTCTATTTTTTATAAAATATCCAACCCTTGTTACATCCCTGTTTTAGCTATTTATAGCATTCTTACTTCTACCTAATTCGAGTTTCCTCCTCCAGCATGAGGGAAATTCAATAACTCGATCCTTATCTCTAATGACACTTAACAGCTATGTAACTAATCATTAAATACAACAAAGTGCTTAACTGGAATTTAAAGAGTCCTAATTTAACTATAACTCTAACTCTATCTTCCTCGTAGCATGATTCCTTCTTGATTCTAGACACCTGGTCTCTTTTCAGTTGGGCTGAGATGGCTGAGATGAGTATTCAATATTCCATGCTAGCCTAGGATGCTGAATGCTTTAATGGTTCAGTGATGCTAGGAGAAATACTCTGTTTTTCGGTTCCAGTCTTCCACCACCTATTCGAATATGTAGCAGCATGTCTTTAGCTCTTTAATAGCCCAAGAATATAGAGCATTTCCATGTTCCTGATGTGCTAGAGGTTTCACTGATGGGCAGGTGTGCAAGCCAAAACTCCTCGTATGCAGCTGCTTCCAAACCCTAATGACCGATAATAAAGTGACTTTATAATCAAAAACTTTAAACTTAGGTCAAAACATTTCACCTTTGTTAAAGGTACACTTGTCATAATTTGAATGGCCTGGTAGCTTCCTTTGATCTCTTACATGTCACTTCGGTGTTCCCTTTGAAAATTTCTGATTATCTTATCGGACTGTTTGCTTGTATTAAAAACAACACCTACAGTAGTTTATCTTTTTCCTGAGATTTTAACTGCTCTGCCACTTGATTGCAAAAACTCCTTTTGACCTTGGATATATGTAGTAGAGATTAAAACATATTCAAAACACCAAGATTAAGCAAAATTTAACAAAATTTTGAGACATAACCCTTTCCTGAACAATGAATTTATTTATCAGGTACCCGGCTTAGCTCTGCCTTCAAGTCTTCAGCGGATTTCTTTAGTTAGTTAATTTCTTCCTCAGCTGCCTCTATTTGGCTTTTCATGGCTGCCACATAATCTCTGTGAGATGTGATGGTTGCTTTACTTTTGCTGCATTTTTGCTGAGGTCGTGTTTCTTTTTCCTTTTCTTCAGTTTTGGGCAATGCTTCCTGTACCTGCTGAAAATTCCTAGTCAAAGGTCTTCTTGGTTTGAAAACAAACTCCTGGGCTGGCTCATCAAACCTAAGCCTTTTTGAGGCTTTGGTCTTCTTGGCACTTTCTGGTGATGACTGTGTCAAATCGATATGCATTGATTCAATTTGCTCAAACTCAATGGCCTCTAATAGATCTTTCAGGCTTGCCTTAGATGCTGGGCTTTCTTCACGCCTTCATCCCTCAATGTTATGTCTAAACCTTCAGGTTCATTCCTTTGGCATTTGCCGGACCTGTGCTCCTTTCTTTCCATCTTCAGTTTGAAATCTTCGCGGCCAAATTCTTTCTTGGAAATCTTCACAGCCAAATTTCAACAATTCCGGTCGAGATGGTTCACCTCCCTTTTTAACTCAGCCTCGCTTGTAATCAGGCTCACCGAAACAGCCTCGCTTGAATTTCAAATACATCATCCAACCAGCCTGCCACTTATGTCCACTTATGATCATCATAACGATCCATGCATGGTAAAATCCGTTGAAATGATATTTCTGTGCATTCTAACAAATCTGTGGGTGGAGTGACGACTAATGAGCGTTTAGACATGCGTACGAGAGGTACACATACTGACATGAGAAGACAGAATCAGTGACTCATCAACAGACTTAACACTTTAGGTAATATTCGCTGCGCAACACACGAATCCGCGATTTCACAGTGCGGTTAGTTTAAATTTCTAATCATGCGCTACGAAACGGCTTGATGATACCGCGCTGCGAAATGTTTGAACAATGATTACGCTGAGAAATTGACCAATAGGAGGTTATACTGCGAAATCACGAAAAGACTCGGTGGATAGAATAAGACAAGACATGGCTTATAACACAATGATGATGGAGGAAAACCAATAGGATTAGAGCATAATTCGAAACTAACACCTTTGAAACTCCCAATCCTAAGTATGAAATATGAAATGAAAACCATTTGACACAGACCTTTGACATTTAACTAGGACAAAGGACTATATACATAAAATTTTAATTCTAAGTGATAACACAATCATTAGCTAGCTACAAGCCACACCTTCATTCCTCATCTTCAATCCTGTAACTTTTGATTTGTACCTTTGATTCCACAACGACTGTAGAAACCCTAGCTATGGTGCAACACAGTTCTTTAAAAGTCCATCCTTTGAGCGAGACAAATCCTTCCAAGGTCAAGAAGATTAAAAAATATATATATTCTCTTCTAGAAACTTGATACTGCAACTTGGTCTATAGTAACTCAGACCTACAATTTTGGCCTTCCATGAGGCTTGTTGAAACCCTAATTCTTTAAGCAAACTCTTCTTTGTTTCCAGAAGATGATCCTTCCAGTTGCCTTATTGTTCACCTTAGCTCTCATACCATTTTGGAAAATTCAATGTGGTAGCTATTAATTAAGATTTTCCTTATCCTTAATAATTGCTTGTGATTATTTATCTTCTTATGTTCTTTTTATTAGATCTTCTTCATTAAAAAACAATAATAGTAAAGGTAGCAGACACATAATTTTGGATCCAAGTGAGGGAAAAACCTCTCCAAGGGGGAAACCCACAATTCCTCTTCTCTTCTTATAGAATCTGCTTCAAATGAGACAACAAAGAACCATGGTCGTAGATAAATTCCTCCTCTAGCACTAAGTCATCCCTCCAAAGAAACCTTCTAATTAGGTCAAAGACAAAAAAAGTCAACTAGAGACAACCCCTTCTGGAACTGAACTAAACTCAAAATTTTGGGCCCCCGTACAACAAATTTTTGGACTTGTAGCTACTTCAGAAATTTCAGCCCTTGTAGCTGCTCCAAAAACTCGCACATGCGAGAGGAAAAGTCCAAAAACTTGTCTTCCTTCTTCACTAGGGTTTTCTACTTTATTCCTTGATCTTCACTCTGCTCTTCTTCTTGTTTCTATTGCAGATCAAACTTGTTGGTGATGTATGTCAAATGAGGTCGAAGATTCCTCTATATATAGCCTTTCCAAGAGGTCGAATAGCCCCTCTCTAGGCCGACTTGTCTCTGCCGGGCTCGACTTGTACTAAGAGGCTTCCAAGACTTTCTAGACTAAAAATAAATCCTTTTACAAGATGCATTTTTCCCAAAAAGGTCTTATAATCAAGATATTAAATCTCTGGAATCATGAAAGTAAATCCTATAACCCTATAAGCACAAATAACATGTTTTTACCTAGAATACCATTAATAATGAGCATGAAACCCATGCTTTAAAATATCAAAATTTTCTTTTCTCCTTTTGTTTGTTACATAAGATACATATTGAAATGATTACAATAGCAGTTATGAAGACCGAAAATAGTTACATTTCCAACAACTCACATGCAATAATGGTCAAACCTCCAAAAGAGTTCTTGGTTTCGCACCCACAACATTGGGTGCAAAACCCACTACTTAGGTAATTCACCCACAAATAACTTTTGTGGTTCCAACTCACACAAACCCAGTATACAGGGTTGTGGAGTACTTCCCAAGCTACAAAAATCAACAAGATCCACTAATCAAGATCAATTAAACGAGTCCAGTGTCCATTGCATCTGCAAACTAGACCTCTTTTCCAAAAACACATTGCTTCACTGATGGCTTTGGCCCCAAACCAAACCATGATCATATAGGTTTCATGTACTACCTGAACATGAGGAAAAGCAAAAGATACAAAGTTAACCACATATTTAAAAGAGATAATACCTTTACCTGAATCAGAGGACATGTTTGTATTGCATGTCGCCATGGGAGCCATTGACGAAGGAAACAACATAGGAGGACAAAAGAACTAAAATTACTGACCAGGGTTGAACCCTAGCCGTCGTAATAGAGAGACGTGGGAGAGCTTCATCCATTCATAGGTGTGTTAAAAAAAAAAAAAAAAAAACAAACAAGCAAACTTTGTTAAAGAAATGAAGTTGTTATTGCAAGAAAATAATGATAATAATATGAATAAATGTAGAAGTAATATTCATATTACTACTATTAAATTTATATTATTATATTTAATATTTAAAATAAAACTTTAATATCAACAATATGACATTAATATATAATGATGATAATACTATAACAGAATAAATTAAATATCCTTAATATATAAAGATCCTAAAAACCTATAAATTTATAATAATAATATTAAGAACCTAAAAATAAGAGTATTTTTAATATATTAATATCCAATTTATCTTAAGTATTAAGTTTTTAAATTGCATAATTGTTAAGTTATTTTAAGTTTTTAAAAATTGAGCTCACTAGTTCCCTGAAGTGAGCATTCGAAGGTTTCTAAAGTTTTATGAGTTTTCTACAATAGGATGGTGACAAGCTTCAAGGGTCTTGTGCCTCTACCCCCCCTCTTTGTTGGCTTTAGACATTAAGGCCTTCAACAATCTCATAGCTAGTGGGGTTGAAATATCAAAAGGCAGAGCCAACTCACTCTGTTAAGAAGTTAGAGAAATTCCCAACGTGGTGGTCTACACCCTCCATGTGATATCTTTGGCTCTGCAACTTGTAGAGCTCGCCCTAGTTGGTTAGTTGATGGGGCTTTGGCCTTCCGCGCATTCTGTGATGATTTGGGTAGAGAAAGTTTTGAATCCAATGATCAAGGCTTTTGTCTCGTCTTCCTTTTGTGGGAATGGGTTTTTTTACCTTCTTCTTTGAAAAAAGGTAGATTGAGACTTGATTTTCCAAAGTTGATAATACATTGTGGGTGCTCAAGAGTTATATATGGATCATCAAAATCTAGAATTTAATCCTAAAAGTAATGTGTTGTCTACAATTCCTATTTGGGTGAAGCTCCTCTTCCTTCCTCTACATTGTTGGAATGACACCACCTTCAAAATCATTAGTAATACCTTAGTCGGCTATATTGTTTGAGCTCAGGCACATGAGGGTGTAGGTTTTAACCCTGTACAAAAATTACCTGCAAATGAATTCTTAAAACACAGAAAATATACAATGGCGAGAAGCATAAAACAAATACACAAAGATTTTCCCTTGGATCCCAAAAGCGAGATTATCAGATTGATTTTTCATTATATTTATTTTAATGTTACAATACATATATATACAAGCTAAATCATTTATAAACCCCAATCCATTAACCCTAGATTAGAACATAATCGTAGTTACCTTGACCGGATCTATAGGACACCATGGGCAGAAAACCATGTGCAAGACCCATGCACAAAACCATAGGTAGTTCCACCCACATAATATAGGGTCCATTTTTTTTTTTCCCAGGGCGCTGCCCCAGACCCGGTAGAGAGGGGTTACCATCCCCCTCAAACCCCATGATAGCGAAGGCTGCCACCACCCTTATGACCCCCCTGTTGTGCCCCGTGCAACGAAGGGGGGGCTACCACCCCCCTTTAACCCCACACACTTGTAGGTAATCGTGGAAAGAATATAACACAAATCCAACATTCTCCCATTTGTTGTTTTCTTTCGGTACAGGGGGTCACAAGAGAGATTGGTCATTAGTTTAATCCTGTAATACCCATTGTTTCTCTACACTACGAAAACTTATCAGTGCTCATAGATTTCGTCAATGCATATGAAATATTCTTCAAAGGGTCCACCTTTACCAGAAACACCTTTTTGTCCTCAACGATATCCCTCACAAAGTGATACTGAACATCAATGTGCTTTGTCTTTGAATGGTAAGCAAGGTTCTTTGCCAAGAAAATATCACTTTGGTTGTCGCAGTCGATCCTTATAGCTCGTTGTACTAACCCCATACTTGAACATAATATTTGCAACCAAACTGCTTCCTTGCTTTCATGAGTGACTGCCATGTATTCTTCCTCTATAGTTGAAAGTGCCACTACAGACTGTCTCTTGCACGTCCAACTGACTACACCTCCAAATAGGTTAAACACATACCCACTTGTAGATATTCTTTGATCCATATCTCCAGCCCAGTCTGCATCAATAAAGACACAGATGTCCAAAACTCTATCCAATCCTAGTCTTCATTGGTAGTACAAACCATAATCACTAGTGCCACATAAATACCTAAAAACCTGCTTCATTGTTGTCAAATTCTCCTTCCCTGGTTTTGACATAAACCTACTCAATACTCTCACTGCATGTGCAATGTTTGGTCTAATACGAACCATTGCATACATCAGGCTACCGACTACACTTGCATATGGAACACGTGACATGTCCTCTTCCTCTTCTTATGTCTTGGGAAATTGTTCAATAGATAACTTCACACCTATAGGAATATGAACTTTCACCAATTTACTATCCTGGATATTAAACCTCTACAATATTGTATCGACATACTTCCTTTAGTTTAACCACAGTTTCCTATTTTCCTGATCTCGTTTAATTTCCATACCCAAAATATAGTTTGCAACACCAAGATATTTCTTTTCAAATTTGGAGGACAATTGGGTGTTCATTTTCTGGATAATTTCTTTGTCATTTCCAATGAGAAACATATCATCAACATACAATACCAGATAAATAACATGGTCACCTGCTAATTTAAAATACACAGAATGATTCGCTTTTCTTCCGGTGAAGCCAAGTCCCAGTATAAATGTATCAAATTTCTAATACCACATCTTTAGTGATTGTTTTAACCCATACATAGACTTTTTTAACTTGCATACCAGTTCTTTCTTTCCTTTCACTGCAAATCTTTCATGTTGGTTCATGTAGATCTCTTATTCCAGATCCCCGTGGAGAAATGTTGTCTTCACATCCATCTGTTCTACCGTGAAATCAAAAGCAACAATATCAGATAAAAGTAATCTAATAGAAGCTACCTCCGCAATAGAAGAAAAAATATCACCAAATTCAATTCCCGACACCTGGGAATAACCTTTTTCTACAAACCGAGATTTGTATTTCTCCACCTTTCCTTTCGCATTCATCTTCTTCTTAAACACCCATTTTATTCCAATGTGTTTCTTTCCAACTGACAATTCCACCAAATGCCAAAACTTTATTTTGTACAAAGATGTCATTTCATCAACCACGGCCTCTTTCCATAGTTTTCCATCCTTTGAATCTACTGCTCCCTGACAGTTATGGGATCATCATCAATAATAGATAAAGAAAAATTTGAATAGGAATCAGATGGACTATACATTTCTAGCTACCTTCTTTCTCAAATTGATCTTCTCACAGCTGGAGTTTGTGGCTCTTCATCTTCTGAATCCTCTTCTAATGTAGAGTATGATTCTTCCTCCTTTAGCTCAAAATCTATCTTCTCAGGTTCCTTTGGTAGGGCCTCATATTTAATAACATATTTCGCTTCTCTAAACACCACATCTCAGTTGTACACAACCTTCCTTGTTTCTAGTTTCCAAAGCTTATAACCTTTTAAACCATCCTTATACCCATTAAAGATGAACCTTTTATATTTACTATCAAACTTAGTTCTTTTCTCCTTTGGAACATGTACATATGCATCACAACCAAATACCCTCAGATGTGAAAGAGAGGGTTTCTTACCAGTACATACCTCATGTGGAGACTTATCCTCCAATGCTGATGAAGGTGATCTATTAACCAGGTAACACACAGTCTCCGCCGCCTCTACCCAAAATTCCTATCCTAACCGAACTCCATTGAGCATGTTTCTTGCCTTTTCCATCAACGTTTTGTTCATTCTTTCTGCAGCTTCATTTTGGTGAGGTGTGTATGGAGTAGTCTTATTTCATGCTATACCATACTTCTTACAGAAATTTTCAAATTCCTTCTTGCAGAACTGTCCACCATTATATGTCCTTAGCACCTTTATCTTCTTCTCTGTCTGTTTTTCTACCAGAGCCTTAAATTCTTTAAACCTGTCAAAGACTTCAGATTTCTCCATAAGGAAATATATCCATGTATTCCTTGAGAAGTCATCTATAAATGATACATAGTACACAAACTTACCCAGTGATGGAACTGACACAGGTCTAAACACATCACTGTGCATAAGATCTAATATCCCTTTGCCCTCTTAGCACTAGAGGGGAAACTCACTCGATTCTGCTTCCCATATACACAATGCTCAAAAAAATCGAAATCCAGAGAGAAATTAGACATACCCTTTACTATACCATTACCATGAAGTATTTGAAGGCCCTTCTCTCCAATATGTCCAAGCCTTTGATGCCATAACAAGGTATTTTATCCAGAGACCACTAGATTTTCAGTTCCACTTTCAGGAACCACATAACTATTGTACCCATCAATAACAATGTTGCTAGAAGCTTGTATAGAGTTCCTATCGGAACTCCCTGCGTCAATACCAGTGCTCACCAAACCATCTTGTAGGTATCTTTCTCGAACAATGTTTTTACACCTGCATCATCCATCCTACTTACAAAAATCAGAAATCTGGCCAATGTAGGAATATGCAGAACATTAGGAAGTGTTCTAATCCTTCCACCTTCAAACTTCAATTTGACTTTTTTGTGTCTGACGATTATAGCCTTCATGTCATCCCCTAAGAAGACATCACCACCATCATATTTCTCATACTCACAAGACCAATCCATATGGGGAGTGAAGTGAAATGATGCACCTGAGTCAATCAACCATGCATCATGATCTACATGTGTACTTGAGGAAGAAGGAAAGTACACATCCCCACCTTCATCTGAGGTGGTTTTTTCCTCTGTAGAAGGAGCATCATCATATATATTTCCTTTCTTATGATATTTAGATCTACAATCCTTTTTGAAGTGCCATTCCTTTCTACGTTTCCAGCACACCTTTATAGGTTTTCCTAGAGATTTATATCTCCCTCTATATTTAGATCTCCCACTAAAGAATTTTTTTTTGTTTATGTTCTGGGACCATCCTTGTATAGACAAGGCATTTCCATTTTGGCTCTCCATATTTTTCCGTCTCATCTCCTCCGACAACAAGGATGAGACTATTTCATCAAACTTCAAGGTAGTTATATTACTACCTATTGCAACAACCAGACTATCCCACAAATATGAGGAAATATATCCATGTATTCCTTGAGAATTCATCTATAAATGATACATATTACACAGACTTACCCAGTGATGGAACCGACATAGGTCCAAACACATCACTGTGCATAAGCTCTAATACCCACTTTTCCCTTTTAGCACTAGAGGGGAAACTCACTCGATTCTGCTTCCCATATACAAAATGTTCAAAAAAATTGAAATCCAGAGAGAAATTAGACATACCTTTTACCATACCATTACCATGAAGTATTTGAAGGCCCTTCTCACCAATATGTCCAAGCCTTTGATGCCATAGCAAGGTATTTTATCCAGAGACCACTAGATTTTCAGTTCCACTTTTAGGAACCACATAATTGTTGCACCCATAAATAACAATGCTACCAGAAGCTTGTATAGAGTTCTAATCAGAACTCCCTACATCAATACCAGTGCTCCATAAACCATATTGTAGGTATCTTTCTCGAACAATATTTTTACACCTGCATCATCCATCCTACTTACAAAAATCAGATTTCTGGTCAATGCAGGAATATGGAAAACATTAGGAAGTGTTCTAATCCTTCCACCTTGAAACTTCAATTTGACTTTTCTGTGTCTGACGATTATAACCTTCATGTCATCCTCTAAGAAGACATCACCACCATCATATTTCTCATACTCGCAAAACCACTCCTTATGGGGAGTGAAGTGAATGATGCACCTGAGTCAATAAACCATGCCTCATGATGTACATGTGTACTTGAGGAAGAAGGAAAGTACACATCCCCACCTTCATCTAAGGTGGTTTTTTCCACTATAGAAGGAACATCACCATATATCTTTCCTTTCTTATGATCTTTAGATCTACAATCCTTTTTGAAGTGCCCTTCCTTTCTACATTTCCAGCACACCTTTATAGGTTTTCCTAGAGATTTATATCTCCCTCTAGATTTAGATCTCCCACTCAAGAAATTATTTTTGTTTCTGTTCTAGGACCATAATTGTATAGACAAGGTATTTTCATTTTGGCTCTGCATATTTTTTTGTCTCATCTCCTCCAACAATAAGGAGGAGACTATTTCATCAAACTTCAAGGTAGTTATATTACTACCTATATCAACAACCAAACTATCCCACAAATCTACTAGAGAACACATCAAACTAATGCACTTATCTTCATCTAAAATTTTAATATCAATAGATAACAACTAGCTTACCACAATATTAAAGGGATTCATATGCTCTGTCACCGAGTCTCCATCCTTCATCCTCAGGTTATACATTTTTTTTTGTAGGAATAGTTTGTTCACCAGAGACTTAGATTAGTACAAAATCCCTAACTTTTCCCACAAAACCTTTCTCATAGCTTCCCTTGATACATTCAACAATATTGAATCTGAGATACACAACCGTATTGTGCTCTTTTCTTTCTGATCCAACTTCGCCTAGTCTTCATCTGACATTGTCATTGGTTTAGTTCCTAGATCTACTGTGATCCACTGATATTTATCCACCAGCACATCCTCCATATTGAGCTTTCACAACTCAAAACTCTGACCATTAAATTTCTTTGTCTCTATCTTTCCATTGCTCGCCATCTTCTTTTACCGAAAGAATCAATCCTGCAGATTTCTCACTGAACAAGGTCTACCATAGGTCTAAGCAAAACCCCTTAGAAGCAAAGGAATCCCCTTGAATCCGAAACCAATTTGATAGCAAATGCAGGTTTTAACCCTGTACAAAAATTATCTGTAAACTAATTCTTAAAACACATAAAATATACAATGGTGAGCAACATGAAACAAATACACATATATTTTCCCCATGGATCCCAAAACTGAGACTACTAGATTGATTTTTCATTATATTCCTTTCAATGTTACTACACACACACACACACACACACAGATATATATATATACATGCTGAAGCATTTATAAACCCCAATCTATTAAACCCTGGATTAGAACCTAACCATAGTTTCATTGACCGGATCTACAAGATACCATGGGTAGAAAACCATTATGATCAAAACCATGTGCAAAACCTATACACAAAACCAGAGGT
>APFE030435989.1:0-10338 GCA_000404065.3 Pinus taeda | reverse complement strand
AAATAGGCCTTCGAGCCTCATTGTAAGACAGTTCAGAGGCATGTAGCCACACATCTCTTCTCAGAGATAAGCTACCATTGCCCTAGCTGGTTTATTTCTATTTCCGGTTGTAAGCATATTTCAGTATTTCCATTAATGAAATGAAGTATTATTTCCGCTGCATCTTTGTGTATATGGTTATCTCTGTATTTTATTGCGTTCCTGTTTAAATCTGGATCATGCTATTTCACTACCAGCTTGCTAAGGTGGAACCACCATTGCCACGAGACCCATGGATGGTCTGTTGGAGTGCATTAATGCCTAGGATTACTGGGGGCCAACAGATGTCCTATAAGCCCGCCTTCTTCTCGTGGCTATGATGATAGTTGATCGTAGTAGAGGATTGGCCCTACAGCGGTACCAACTTCCGCAGTGATCTGGATATGCCGCTCCCAAAAGGGGAGGATTATTATGATGGAGGTAAAAACAAACAATTTAATTTTTAATTTTTTTATTGTTTTTGAAATATATGCATTAATGACATTTCAATTTTATAAATTCAGATGTGGGACCAAAGCATCCTGTCAGGATCTCCCTGATTTCTAGGCGCATTTCTCGACAGTTCAATGTCACTCCTTATCAGGAAGGAAGCGATGATGAGTAGGAGATCACGCGAAACCTTGAGGGATTGACCCACGATATCCCGGAGTATGACCGAATGGGTGACGTCCCACGCCAGTATCAGAGACACACATTGGGGGTATCAGATTGGATCCATCGACTGTTGACTCGTGTAGTACGAGCAGTTACATGCTACCATGAGCACCATGCTGATTAGTTCATAGGTATAGCATTCTACATTTTTGAGGCCTGCGAACCACAGATGTATAAGGCCTACAAGCCACGGATGTATTTGAACACACATATTTTTTTTGTGGTTTTGATGTATGACAAACATTATCAACATATATATATATAGATGCTATATTTCCTTGCTTACTATGGTACAAATGCCTTGTCTTTGATTGTTTTTACATGTTTCGCAAATGTCTATCCGGCACATAATTAGCTAATGCATCTGTCAATGTCTTCATGTGCCTAGGAATATTATGGTATGTAATGTAATCAAAATTTCTCTCCAACAGACGAATACGTAGATACATTCTCAATATTTGAGGGTTTTTGACGGAATATTTCCCGTTGAGTTGAAGAACAACAAGTTTTGAATCAAGGTTGGCAACCAATTCCCGGATGTCAAGGGCGATGGCTTCTGACAACAATTCGATAACTGCGCTATACTCAGCGATGTTATTAGTTGTTCGACCTAGACAAATACCTTGAAGATCAATCAACCCACCATGGAGGTCATAAATGGCCCATGCCGCGGATTATAGATTCTGGGTACTACGCCAAGCACCATTAGCAAAACCGATGTGAGTAGACACCGACATCTGCAAAGTAGGGAGAAACATAATAAGCAGGAAATCTGCTTGCAAAACAACACACCAAACCACATTATACAAAAATGAATAACACACTATTGTACAAAAGTAGCCATGCAAGATGACCTAAGCATAGTACTTTTTGAGATAAAGCCCATTACGGGGCTTGTCTAAAGGATTTCCCTCATATTCAATAAGCTCAGAGGCCCCTTTCTGTAACACATGTTTAACGATGTAGGGCCCATGCCACATGGGTTCGAACTTTCCTACCCCCAACTTATCATTAGCTGGATCATACAGAAGAACCAAATTGCCTTCAAAAAAAGCTCAAGGAGAGATAAACTAATCAAAATTGGACTTGACCCGCTTTTTTTGTGCTTTGATGACCAAAGCAGCAAGATGGCGAGTCTCATCCAGTCATTCTAAATACAATAGGCACTCTTCCTGAGGTGAGGTCTCAGGGAGAAGTTTGACAGCTAGCTTGAGGGATGGAATTTCGCACTTAATCGGTAAAGTTACTTCTAGACCGTAGGCTAGCTAGAATGGTGTGAATCCAGTTGCGTCCTTGGCCGAGGTTTCGATAAGCCCATAGATCTGAAAAGAGCATGATATGTCAATTTGACATGTGCATCCTAATGGTGCCTTGAAGCATCGTAACCAAGATTTTGTTCACAGCTTAAAATTGGCCATTGGCCTCAGGGTAATACGGGGTTGAGCCATCGTGGCGCAAACCCAACGTAGAAGTCAGCTCAGTCATCTTGTAATTTCGAAAATGGGAGCCATGGTCGGTGACAATGGCCTAAGGCACTCCAAACCTGGAAATAACGTGATTAAATACAAATTGAGTCATCATTTTACCGTTTGCAGAGTATGTAGGCATCACGTCGGCCCATTTGGTGAAATAATCCACAACAATGATAATATACCCATGCCCCCTGGCCGAATGAGGGTTATAGGTCATATAGTCAATGCCCCAATTGGAAAAAGGACCAACGATAATAACAGGGTGTAGGTGAGAAGGTGGGGCACGCTTTTTCTCTAATAAATTAGGCACTCATGGCACTTGCAAACAGCAAGGATGCAATCCTTGAAGATGGAGGGCCAAAAATAACCAGCATGAAGGATTTTTTGAGTAGTAGAATATCCAGACAGGTGACCACCACATGCACCAGAATGGTAGTCATTCAAGACTCCCTCAGCCTCCTCGGGAGTGAGACAATGGCAAAGAATTGAATCGACACCAATGCACTCTAAAGTATCTCCAATAATACGGTAAGGTTGAGATTGATGTCGAATGCGTCGACGATCTTCCTTGTTCAACATAGATCAGAAAGTGGATGTCTAGAGATACATGATGATATCACCGTACCAGGGGTCGAGAGTGCTAATTAAGAAAAGAGTCTCATCCGGGAGCTGCTCATCGGCACCAGCAGGAAGAGAAGCAGAGGGAAGGGAGAAAATCAACTCAGTGAAGATCAATGATTTCTTAGATTTGGCAGTAATGAACACCAAATTGAATTCTTGGAGGATGACAATCCACTTCGAATACTTGGCCCCCGACAACTGATGAGTCAGGATGTAGGTTATGGGGTTGCATTCAGAAATCACATTGGTAGTGTGGATTAGAATGTAATGACAAAAACACTGAACAGCGTGTACGACAGCCAAAGCAAACTTCTCGACATGAGCATAACGTGTCTCAATGTCAAGGAGGTTTCACTGAGGTAGTAAATAACATGTTCATTTCCTTCATCATCGTCCTGTACTAGCACCGTAGTGATGGTACTAAAGGATGCAATTAGATAAAGGAAGTAATCACGATGACAGTTCGGTGGATGCAGCAAAGGAGCATTGATAAGGACAGCCTTTAGGTCATCAAAAGGCTTCTGGGCAGCCTCATCCCACACAAACGGGGTTCCTTGCTTAAGCAACCGGGTGAACCTTGAAGCTAGCTCAGAATAGTTCGGTATGAAATGACAGAGGAAATTTTCTTTTCCTTGTAGACTCTGCAGTTGATGCAATGAGGATGGAGGGGGTAAATTTACTATGGCCTCGACTTTAAGAGGATCAAGGCAAATGCCTTCTTTCGAAACGATAAAGCCGAGGCGTCATCTGGTTCAACGTAGAAGACACATTTATGTGGATTCAGCTAAATGTTGTAGTGTCTACAGCAAAGAAAAAATTGTCAGAGATGATCAGGGTGATCATGGTGTTTATGAGAATGAGCGAGGAGATCATCCAAGTAAGGTTGAATGATATTTCGAATGTCATGGAATGCATAAGACATCGCTCTCAGAAATGTGGCCCCAACATTTTTAAGGCCAAAAGGGAGATTTCTATATGCGAAGGTCCCCCATAGACAAATAAAGGTTGTCTTATCTTGATCAGTTAGGGCAATGTTTAGCTAGTTGTAACAAAAAAAACCGTCCATAAAGGAAAATAATTCACTCCCAACACATTCATCAATGATCTGGTCAATGAAGGGAGTGAGGTAATTATCTTTTGGATAGGCACGATCGAGATCACAGTAATCGACACAACCATGAATGGTGCCTTGTTTTTTTGTCACTGGTACGATATTTGACACCCAATTTGTAAGAGGGATAGGATCAATAAATCCAGCTTTCAGAAGTTTTTCAACTTCGCCCTTAATGGCGGCCGCTTTTCTAGGGTGCACTGAACAAAGCCGTTGGCGAACGGGCTAAGTTGGAATCTCGTGCATGACTATACTTGGGTCAATGTCGGGTATTTCTTCATATGACCACGCAAAAATATCCCATAATTCTTGGAACATACGAGTATAGAGCTTGATGTCATTTGGAGAACAAGTTATCTCGATATGGACATTTTCAACGACACCAAGCTTGAGAGAAATATCAATTGGCATTGTTTGGGTAATGTTACCCATGTTCCCTTCTGCCCAAACTTCATGAGTCATGATTGGCATCTGAAGTGGTAAGGTCGAGAAATGAGAAGAGAACTTCTTAAGGCAAGTAGACATGACCGTTGGACTAGGCAAGAACTAGGAATGCTGATGAGTGTCATTCCAAGGTACTTCCTCCAGAGACATTACTTCCATGATACTCTCATCAGAAAGAAAAGTCTCGGCTAAGGGATCAGGAGATTCCAAAGAACCAAGCCACGAGGATTGAGAATACGCATCAAGAAATGTTCTCAAAATAGGATGATCAAAGGATACTGAAGGCAAAGCTGAAACAATTTCCACGTAATTAATTTCAGTGGGACTTAACGGCATAACCTCGCCCCATGTATTGACAAGATCCAGTGAGGGAATGACCCAAGGATCAGACTTGACCGAAATCATGTTGACAGAGGCAACATGAGGAGATAGGAGTGGAAAAATACCCATCAAGGCAGGATTTTTAAAGAGTCCTGCCCCCACACTCTCATAAGGAGCACCGGTGTGCTTTACATAAGGAACATCACCATCTGATGAGGAAGAGGCAAAGAAGGATAGTTGGTCGACTATGAGTATCTTCCCTTGATGGGGAAGATGAATCACATGGAAAAGGGAGGAGGCTACAACATGCATGGCATGGGTCCAGCTCCGTCCGAGTAGGAGATTGTAGTTAAGATTAGCATTAACAATCTCTACTTCAACGTGTACTGTCTTGCCCTCCAAAGTAATGGCAAGGTTGGCAAGGACACCGAACGGTCACGAATCGCGTCCATCAAAAGCTTCTAAAGTGTTGGGGGACTGGTTCAGAGTAGGAGAACCAATTTCCTCCCAACAAGCGATTGACATGATGCAGGTGGAAGCACCTTAATCGATGATGGTCCTATGAATGGTTTTCTCATTTATGATCACCTGAATGAGAAAGGCAATCTGATGAGGTAAACATGGAACGTGGTTTTCCAGGTCAAAACAAATGAGATTAGAGTCAACTGGATCAATACCCCCAATATCCGACAGTAATTATTTTGAATTAGTAACCGGAGAACCCACAGTATGAAGATTTTTATGCCAACGTTTCAAATCCCAAATGGGATCCATCATCAGGACTTTAAGTAATTATTTCCCCTGAGAAGGACAGCTTTGAAGGACCTCAAGAGCATACATAGTTGATGGTGCTTGAGCCAAATCTTCAACAATGTTATAATGTTGAGCGGCTCGAGCGTTTGGATTGTATGAGAACTTTCGTAGCACACCTCGAGAAGTTGGTCAAATGGTGGAATCAGGATTAGGTCGCTCTATATGGAGAGGACCAGAACTGAATGGGGCAGAAGAAGAAGAGGTACCTTCTTTATCTTTCCCTGTTGTCAGGGTAGGAGTCTGATAATCTTTTGACTTGGTAGCCATGTTAATTGGTGTACTCATCATGAACACTTGTGAACTTGTGGAAGCAGATTACGAAGGCTTGTCTACCATTTGGGTCTGCTGGGATGGAAAGGACCCTTTCAGGACAGTTGGGGTCCCTTTGAGCAAATGACTAAGCTCGGATCGTCTAGGACAATCCTTAGTATAGTGATCCTTCTAACAGATGAGGCATGGATATTTGGGCTTCCGTTGGGAAGCATCACCAGTAGATGGCTTAGGAGGGCCCTGTTTTGGGGCATCGGCTTTACCCTTTCCTTTGCCTTTATTCTTACCTTTAGAGGATTTTTCAGCTGTGGTAGACTAGATAGCGTGAGCCTATGAGGTTTTACCAAAGCATAATGAATTGCTAGAGGAATCATTGGGAGCAGTGTTGGAGACCAACTTCTATTTGGAAGAAGATTTTGCAGGGGTCTAAGTCACTAAATCAATTACTCCATCAATAGGAGGTGTGGCCGGAGACTTAGATGTCGTCATATCAGATGATGATCTAGTCGCATTGGGTAACACTTCATATAAGATGTCAGATTGTGAATAGATGAGGTCTAGATACTTGGCACGTGCGATGGCTTGTTCCTTAGTGATGCATCCGCCCATAGCAATGTCCTCAGCAATTTTGTTGACGTATGATTTGGTGAACCACTCGGTCAACGACTGATCAATAATCTCAAACTTAATAAGGTGATGCCTATGTCTACATTCATGGATGTGATCGAAGATGTGGGTCGTAGTGTCTTGCTTGAGCGATGTTAGCAGATGGGTGCTAGTTTCATAGAGAAGCGACAACTGGAAATGTGTGAGAAAGGAAATGGTAAGAGTATTAAAGTCATGATAGGTATTTTGAGGCATCTCAATGTACCATTTGGTTGCAGCACCTGTAAGAGTTCATTGGAAAAGCCGAAGATGAACGGAATCATCAACGTAAGAATTCGAGGAGCACCAGAAGTGATATGTCATCACGTGGGCTTATAGATCCTCTTTCGCTTTTCCTTCAAACTTCGGACAATCGCTCAGGATCTTCGATGGAACTGGAGGCCAGTATGGCAAATGAAGAATTGGTTCATTCATGATTCTAGACACATATGGAAATTCTAGTGTAGCCAAGAATGGTATTGGGGTATTCAAAGGCATTTGAGATCAATAAGGGGGCCCAACTAGCAGGGCCCATCCCTGTTGGTAAGGATTTTGTCCCCATAGTGGAGGATTTTGTCCATATGGCATTTAATTTTTCCCCCACTGTAAGTTACCTTGCCCGTAGGGAGGATTCTGACCTTGAAAGCCTTGAAATTGTCTGGCCATAGGCTGTTGATAAGCAACATATGGGTTAAAAGTTTGTTGAGCCTGTTGGCCTTGGACATATGGATGTTGCACCTGATGTCCCTGAGCATAAGGGTTTATGACCTGATGCCCTTGGACAAAATGGTTTTGGACCGGTTGCCCTTGGACGTAAGGATTTTTCAGTTGCTTCCCTTGGACATAGGGATTTTGGACTTGCTATCCTTGAACAAAAGGAGGTTGAGCCTGTTGCCCGTGGACGTAAGGATTTTGTGCCTGTTGTTGCAGGGCTTGACCATGACCTTGCCCTTGCAAAGGTTGACCCTATTGATATGAGTATAAGGGTTGTTGTTGTCTGGGTTGACCTTGGTCCTACAAGGGCTGACCTTGCAGCTGTAAAGGATGTCCCTGCAGCTGCAAAGGTTCACCCTGCAAAGGCATAGGCTGGGAGGATTGCGGCGCATAATGCACTTGCAGCCGCATGGTTTGCTGCAACAGTTGCCAAGGTTTCCCCTACGGTTGTTGCAGTTGTCCTTGCTATGGCATCATCTGGACTTGCTGATGCATGGATGGCCCTTGCTACAATGAAGGTTTCCCTTGCTACTGCAGAAGTTGCCCTTGCTGCTGCAAAGGTACTTGAACAGTTCTCATAATGACACCTTGAAAGTTCTTGAACTATATCTAGCCATACCCACGAGGCGCGGCAAACGGACCAAGTTGGACATAAGATCCAGGCTGAGGGATGTAGGGTGGATTAACCATCATTGTTATGAAAATAACTCACAAAAAGGTAGGAAAGAAAGATAAACGCCTTAGAATTCAGCCTCTTCGAGGGGGCGACCTCCTTTACATTACACAAATGAATTCTTGGATGATACAAATGAAAAGACCTCCTTTCTATATATAGGAGTCTAAGGGGTCATAATATAATCAAAGCCGACAAAACAATAATAATATAAGGGCACAATAATAACAATCTGGGGAATAAATGGGCACAAAAATATAATAAGGGGGTTGCACTAATAATAATAAGGGGTTACACTAGTAGTATAGGGACCTAACATGCCCCTCTCCTTCAAAAAGTGTTGTCCTCAACGCTTGAGTAGTTCTTGATGCTTCTGTATAAAATTCTTGTCCTCCCATGTGGAATCTTCAGCGGGTAAGTTCTTCCACTTTATGACATACTTTGAAATTGATCGATTTCGTATTTGTCAGGTTCTTGTTTCTGTGACTGCTCCAGGTTCCAATATGATTTTTCCTTCCTGGTCAAGTTCTAACAATATTGTTTGAGCTGGTACCTTCTGCACCTTTTGAATGATTGGCCACACTTCTTCATCCTTCTTTCATTCATCCCTTGCTTCATCTATCCAAACTGGTTGGATAATAGAAAGAGCACAAAACAATGCTTCCACATCCTCATCCTTTCTTGAGAGTGCATCTGCAACAACATTTTGCTTCCGTTTTTTGTGGATGATTTCAAAGTCATAATTCAACATATTTGTGACCCATTTTTTTGTTCTTCTAAAGATAATCTTTGTTCTAAAAAGTATTTAAGGCTATCATGATCCATTTTTACCTTGAAGTGTCTTCCCATTAGGTAAGGTCTCCATTTCTTAAGTGCATGTAGTATTGCCAACATTTCCTTCTCATAAATAGCTTGCTTGAGATGTAGCCATAAAAATACCCAATCGCCTACAATAGAACTTCTTTCACTACGATGTTGATCTGTCTATTGTTTCATTTGATTCGGCACCAAAGTGGCGTTATCCTTTAAAATTTGGAGAATTTGTTGTTGATGCTCGATGTCATCTTTCACTACTTGAATCTTTTTTTTCTTGATATGTCCTTCTATCTTGAGAGTTTGAGGAGTGGTAATTTCTTCCAATGCATTACAAGATATGGTTGGATTGATTTTTTGATGCTCGATGTGATCTTTCACTTCTTGAACATTTTTCTTCTTGATATGTCCTTCTATCTTGATAATTTGAGGAGTGGTAATTATGTACAATGCATTACAAGATATGGTCGGATTCATTTCTTCTTTCTCGATGTGATCTTTCACTTCTTGAACCTTTTTCTTCTTGATATTTCCTTCTATCTTGAGAGTTTGAGGAGTGGTGATTCTTGACAATGCTTTGCAAGATATGGTCAAATTCATTTCTTCTCTCTCTCGGGTTGGTTCCTGGTGTATATCCTCTTCTTTTGAATTTTCTTGATCATTTTCTTCCTCTTCTTCATAATCTATATAAAATAATTTCTTCTCAACACACTTATTACCATTGGTGTATTTGCTATCACAATTGTAACAAAGCCATTTTTCTCCTTCCAATTGTTGTGGTGTAAACCTTGTAGGTTGTGGAAAGCTAGGAGAAAAAGCACTTCCATAACTATAGTCATGAGTGGTGGGATTCCTTGTTTCCATAATTTCACTTTCAATTTTTCTTGCCAATCCGAATGCCTTCTCCAAAGAATCAGGTTCCCAAAGACGAACCTCATGTTGAATGTTATCCTTTAAATTCCCTATGAAGACATCAACCCTTTGCTTCTCTGGAATATCATTTACCCTTATATTTAATTTTTGAAAGTCCTCAATGTGCCCTTTTGTTTGAGATTTATCAAATGGCTAAAGAAGGTGTTTCTCTTTGTATCCTCATAATGTGTTATCATTTCCTCTGTGAAAATTGACCACGTGACAAGTGGTTTACGAGAACAAAGCCCTTCATACCATAAAAATTGATTTGGTTCCAAATATAAAGATGCAATACGTACCTTTTGTAATAGTTGCACCTCATGTAGATCAAAATATTGTTCCATCTGTAGTATCCAATTTACCGAATCATTGCCATCAAACTTCCTCATATTGCCTTTTCTTGATTTTAGGAGCTCAATATTGAAATGACTGTAACTCTTTAATTTTAGATCTCCAAGGTCTGACATTGCAACCTGTAGTAGCCCTCTACATTCTCTTTCCAATGCCACCAGTCTAATCAAAAGTGGATTCTCCAAGAAAGAGTTATGCCCAATCTCCCAAGATGACCTGATTATCTAATTTTTTAGTAGAGCGAAGTTGTACAAAGTGACACGTGTCACTATTTCGAACTTCATATCTGAAATCTATAAAAATAGAAGTATAGTCCATCCACTTTCTATAAGTTCTTACGAAATTTCAATCTAATGGTCAGAGAGAAAGTTATGACAATTTTCTAAGGTCACCTATTTTGATCCGGATTTAAACAGGAACACAATAGATTACAGAGATAACCATAAATACAGAGATGCGATAACCATAAATAAAGAGATGCAGCG
>APFE030435987.1:524347-559351 GCA_000404065.3 Pinus taeda | reverse complement strand
TATTCAAAAAAACATGTATTGTTTATATTACAATAAGTGTTAGAACCTGGCCATGTCCCGTACATAGTTCTTTTTCCATCTTCATGCTAAATTCAAAAGTCCATAGGGTTGACAACCTATTTTTATGACAACTTTACCTTTAACACTAAACATATGCTAGCTATAGTTATAGAAGAAGTCTCCTAACAACAAAATAAACTTACAAAACATCACAAATTTAAAAAAGAACAAAATTATCTGCATTGTCCATTTAGAGGTCCTCAGGATGCCCAGATTTTCTTCCATCTTTGTTTCTTGCAAGAGTAAAATATGTGACTTTTATTCTTTAACTAAAGCTTTAACGGATTGAGATTTTATGGGGTTTTCCAATCCCCTTTTATTACAGGAAATTACTTTCATTTGGAATTGAGAGCGTGAGACTTACCACCTCCTCCTTTGAAACTTCCATGCATCTTACTTTGAGCACATTTGAAATTTGTGGTTGATTGCCCCTTTTTTTTAAGCTCCGCCTTTGCTTCTCTTTTGTCCTTTTTGGAAGGTATACCAAATTTTTTGAGGTTT
Source organism: Pinus taeda (assembly GCA_000404065.3). Taxonomy (NCBI): domain Eukaryota; kingdom Viridiplantae; phylum Streptophyta; class Pinopsida; order Pinales; family Pinaceae; genus Pinus; species Pinus taeda. The sequence goes on along the minus strand of APFE030435987.1, from coordinate 558,790 downwards.
TTTTATTCATGAATTTTTGAGTCACCACCCCTACTAGTTTTCTTTCTTGCATTTCTTGTCATTACTTTCCCATATTTTGTCACTAGATTCTTTTGAATTGTAGGTGTCTCTTCTCCCATCAATCCTTGTGTTTCCAGATTTGAGAATATTTTCCCATGATTCTATGGGAGAGATTGCTCCTTCTCCAATGAAATTGGTTCTTTTGTTGTCTCCAAAGCAGGGATTTACCCCTCTTCTTTCTTTGGGATTTCCTCCTCTCTATCCATTATTTCCCATACCTTCTTTGGATCTCCTTGTTTAGGCTCTTCTTAAGACTATAGAACTTCAAATGGGTTCATTGAGGAGGCTTTGTTTCGGTTTTTTTTGGATGATTTTTATTAGAGGTTGTCTTCCCATGATTAGTAGTTCTCTCATCTATCCCTGGTTGTGATTTCTTGCAATCTCGAGCAAAACACCCATATTTGTGACAAATACGACACTTAAAGGGCAACTTTTCATAGTCCGGGACGTGCAGATGACTCTATTCCCCTTGAGTCGGATTGATCTCAAAGGGTAGTCCTTTTTCTAAGTTTACTTCAACACATTTTTTTGCACAGGCGAATTGACTACCTTTTGGCTTAGCTTGATCCAGATATCTTCCCACACAATTCCCTATTTCCCTTAGGAAATCATCACTCCATCACGAGAGAGGAAGCCAAGCTAAAGATTCTAAGGGTATCAGATATTATATTGAATTATTTAAATGTTTTATGTTTTGAGTGTTTCTCGGGTATATTTGTCAATCAATTTTACTTGAAACTTGGTTAGAATTTGTTAGAATTGTAGATTTCAGTAATTGATTCTATATAGTCCAAGTACCATAATGGTGTTAAATCTATTTATGTATTCAAAAATGCAATTTAAATAACAGAAAATATTGTGATATCACCAAGAATTGTATTACCAAATTCTAGTGAAAAAGTGAAAATGTAAAACATTTAGACTCCACTATTTCTTTTGGGAAACTGACCAAGAAAAAATCATATTATCTCAAAATTAACGTTACATACTTATGTTTATATGTGATTGGTCAGAGCCTAGGGAAATTAGACCAAATATACTTCCAAAAAGAGTTACTCATAAACTTGCTCCTCAATATTATTAATAACCTAAAAGATAAATCAGTAAATTGCTTGACCCAAGTTTTAAGAGAAGCAAAAGTCCTCATTCCACACTCACCTATTGACGTTGTGAATAGACACTAGAGCCCTTAAAAATATTTTAGTGAAGTATTAATCTCTATAAAGAAGGATGAAGAATATGTTAGATTGTTTGGTAGGCACCAAGCTCTTCCAAAAAATAGATTTAAACAATGGATTTTCTAATGTCATGTTATTTTCATGTGAACCAGGCTAACTAGGTATATGGAAAATGCATCACTGAGTTTGTTATAATTTATTTTAATGACATTTTGATATTTAATAGAAAGATGAACCAACATTTGGAACATTTAAAGCTCATTTTTGACACACTCAATATCAAAAGAATATTCATAGATCTTGAGAAGAGTGAAATTTGTAGAGACAAGCTTATGTTCCTTCGAAATTCAATTCAATAGATGGATTTAATATCAAGCTAAGGACATAGTTGAGTGTGCAAATTCATAAAAGAATATTCATAGATATTGAGAACAACAAAATTTGTGGAGATAAGCTTATGTTCCTTCGAAATTCAATTCAATAGATGAATTTAGTATTAGGTCAAGGACCTAATTGAGTATGCAAATTCATAAAAGATGAGGTAAAAGAGGAATTTCCAAAGATAAATGCACTTCTATAGAAATTGTGTTAAGAAAAATAGTGATCATGTTTGTGTATTATTAATAGATTGCACTGAAAAAATACATTTGCATAATCTAATGCAATTCAAAATATATTTGGATTAATAGAAAAAGGTGGTCACTAAAGCACTAGTTCTCACCCTCCTGAAAATTTACACAATCTAATGTAGTTGAAAATAGATTTGGATTACTAGAAAATGGTGGTCACTAAAGCACTAATCTTCACTCTCTTGTACTATGAGAGGCCTTTTACTATTGAGTCTAATAATTCAACTATGATTATTGGAGAAGAGTCGAATCTAGAAGGCAAGCTAGTTTCCTAATTTAGTGAAAATTGTACGATGTTAAGAAAAAATACGACACACACTTACGATAAAGAGTGGTATGTTATCATTAAACATCGAAATGTTGATAACATTTCCCAACATTTCTTCATGCATAGGGAATTCATTTAATTGATAGATAATTAGGCTATGGAATTCCGTAAAAGATTGTTGCATAAGAACTCTACATGGGTCTCAGTGTTGTAGTCATTATTTTATTATATACCATACGAGTGGCAAATTGAACGTGATGTTTGATGCCTCGTGTACAAAGCAACATATTTCACAATGTGAACACAGATTATTGAATTTTAGGCCATGGGAGGAGAATGTGCAGGTGTTTTTAGTAAAGAAACATTTTTAAAGCCCTCAGTAATATTAATGATACAAATAAAATCCCTTTTCATGGGTATGTGTCATATGATTTTTATTTCAATTATGCATTCCTAATGTATATAAAAGGGAAAATTGATCATAGAATTACACTCAATCTAAAAGGGAAAATTGATTGTAGAATTACACTCAATCAATTTGAGAGGACAATTTGAAAGACCAGATCTATAACTTGGAAAGATGAATTTTCTTTTAGCTATAATTGAGGAAATATGTGCACATGTTACAATTTCTAAATGAAAAATATGTCAAGTTGCTAAAGATAGGCAACAAAAAATTGGATGGCATAAGACACTATTTCTGGTCAATTAAGTGCCATGGATTGAGATTCCCATAGATTTTTTTTTGGGACTACCCAACAATACAATGTTTGTGGTTGTTGATTGTTCTTCTAGGATGGCTCATTTCCTACCCTACAAAAGACAAGTAATGGAACCAAATTGCTTGTTTATTCATCAAAGAAATTATGCAATTGCATGGAATTATTAATTTATTCCTCAATGAAATTATACAGTTGCATGGAATTCCCAAAAATGTAAATGTTGACAAGGATACAAAAATTTTGAGTTATTTTTGGAAAACATTGTGGAAGAAGTTGGACAACAAATTATAGTATAGCTTGGCCTGCCAGCACAAATGATGGCAGGGAACTTGAGTTTCAATGATTCACTATAAAGTCTAGTTGGTGAGAGCTTAAAATAATGGGATATGAATTTTGTGTAGGATGAGTTGTCGTACACTTTAAACATTAACAAATTCATGGTTAAGTCTTTTTTCTTGATTGGTTATGGAAAAAAATCATAAAAGCATAGAGGATTTGTTTGACTTTCTTAATAGAGTATGAGTTAGCAAAGATGTTGAGGACTTTGTGGAGCACATTTGAAAAGTTAACAAGAAATAAGAAAAAATATAAATGGTAAAAAACAAATACTAGAGACAAGTTGATCTCCATTGAAGAGAAAATTTACACTATAGAGAGCTAGTCATGGTTCATTAGCTAAGGAAATGTATCCCTAAGGACCTATCATAAGTTGAAACAAAAAAAAAAAAAGAAGATTGATCATTGTAAGATATTGAATAGGATAAATGAAAAAGAATATGTGAAAACTTAGTTGAAGACTTCGACATTAGTCTCAATTTTAAGATAACATAATTATACTGAATTTGTATCATTTTTAAGTAAGTTTGGAAGTTGATAAGGATAATATAATGATTCGAGAATGTGATAAACATTTACATAAGAAAAGATGAGAGCAAACTGAGGGATTTGTAGACACCAAGATTACAATTACAAACTCCAAGAAATATAATGTATATTTTATAAAATGAAAGGAACTACCAAAATCAACTAGCATTTGGATCTCTATAGTTGAGTGGGTTAACTATAATATAATCACTTGCTAATGTATCTAATGGTTGTGAAGTAAGAGACTCAATATTTTTTCAAATAAGAAGATATGGATGTATTTCTATGCATTATGAATCAAACGAAAGACCTAGTAATGAAACCAATCTACAAAGTTTTAGGGGCGCTTGTCATGCTTATATTTCAAATTAATTGTATATTTATTTTGAAAAGTAATGGGTCATTTTCTCAATGAGAAAATGAGGGGATGGTTTGGAAGCTTGTTGATTTCACTTAGGAAACCCATCCTTGTTACACCCAATCTATGAAATTGAGACCATATTCCTCTTGTATGGAAAATATTATTTTCTAAGGCCTATATCATGAACAAGGGTCCAAGCCATTGCCAATGAGATTGAAAATCAATGTTTGGGAGTTAAATCCATGAAATTCACCCACTAACCATGGTAACCTAGGCTAAGAAATCAATCCTTACTACTCTCAATCCTTAAAATTAGACTCATATCCCTCTATTAGGGAAATCATTTCTTCTATAAGGCTAGTATCATGGTCTTTGGCCTTCCAAGTGGACTTTGAGCCTAATAAGGACTATGGGATAAATCCATAGTTTTCAATTTGAAACCATGTCTTGGGTGAGGATACCTATCCCTGTAATCAAGTCTATATTTCTATCGTTGGGAAAAAATTCCTTATGCAAAGTTTGTAACATGGTCTAAGGTTCTCTTCCTAATTTATTAATTTGACAAAGATTAATTACAAGCTAAATTCCAAATTTTTTACTCCAAAGCATGGCTTGGGCTAGGAGACGCATTCTTATTGTACCCAATCATTAAAAGTAGGTCAATATTCCTCTCAGAGGAACGCATTCTTACTACAAACCTTATATCATTGTCCAAGATTATCTATATCACACACGCACACACACACACACACACACAAAGTTTGTAACATGGTCTAAGGTTCTCTTCCTAATTTATTTATTTGACAAAGAGTAATTACAAGCTAAATTCCAAACTTTTTACTCCAAAGCATGGCTTGGGCTAGGAGACACATTCTTATTGTACCCAATCATTAAAAGTAGGTCAATATTCCTCTCAGAGGAACGCATTCTTACCACAAACCACACACACACACACACACACACACACACAAAATCAATCTTGGTATTGTGATAATGCTAATATTTTCACATTATGATTTTCAAGATTCCAAATTCAAGCAAGATTTTAGTTTTTTATAAGACTTATAATAATTATATGTTTCCTTTTAGACATGACAATGTTTGTTTACTTTAATTTTAGGTTCTACATGATCTTGATGGGTAGATTGTAAAACCTAGACTTTGATAAAGTTTCTTTTATTTTTATTTTTATTTTTTTTATCTATATTTCTAAACATACTAAAATATTTATCTTTCATAAAAGACAAATAATTATAATGCCATTTCTATTTTTTCTAAATTTATTATTTATTTAGGAAATGGTCATACATGCATGACTTACTTAACGCAGTTGAATCCCAAAAATGATATCTAATATAATGCACTGCGTAAACCCTGTATACTTAAATTCAAAAAGAGTGAAGGGATCTCTACTTGAATGGTTCATGAGGCACAATACTTGCTAAGGTTTTACAAATGGAGTAGCAAGCTAAGTGGGCTTGATTGTGGGGAAAACTCCACAGTTAAGCGCGCTTGAGCCAGAGGTGATCTGGGATGGGTGACCTCCCGGGAAGTCCTGGTTACCGGGTGCAAGCCCCGGAAATGATGATTGACGCTATGTGATTTATTTCACCAGTTTCAATCCCACTTCTTCACCCCTGTGAGCATCACCCGATGCAATGAGTGCTAAGTGAACTATTCAAAGCATGAGAAATTAGTCACTTACGACTACCTCTCATGGAAATGGTCATACATGCATGACTTACTTAACGCAGTTGAATCCCAAAAATGATATCTAATATAATGCACTGCGTAAACCCTATATACTTAAATTCAAAAAGAGTGAAGGGATCTCTACTTGAATGGTTCATGATGAAGGGATCTCTACTTGAATGGTTCATGAGGCACAATACTTGCTAAGGTTTTACAAATGGAGTAGCAAGCTAAGTGGGCTTGATTGTGGGGAAAACTCCACAGTTAAGCGCGCTTGAGCCAGAGGTGATCTGGGATGGGTGACCTCCCGGGAAGTCCTGGTTACCAGGTGCAAGCCTCGGAAGTGATGATTGACGCTATGTGATTTATTTCACCAGTTTCAATCCCACTTCTTCACCCCTGTGAGCATCACCCGATGCAATGAGTGCTAAGTGAACTATTCAAAGCATGAGAAATTAGTCACTTACGACTACCTCTCATGGAAATGGTCATACATGAATGACTTACTTAACGCAGTTGAATCCCAAAAATGATATCTAATATAATGCACTGCGTAAACCCTGTATACTTAAATTCAAAAACAGTGAAGGGATCTCTAATTGAATGGTTCATGAGGCACAATACTTGCTAAGGTTTTGCAAACGGGGTAGCAAGCTAAGTGGGCTTGATTGTGGGGAAAACTCCACAGTTAAGTGTGCTTGAGCCAGAGGCGATCTCGGATGGGTGACCTCCCGGGAAGTCCTGGTTACCGGGTGCAAGCCCCAGAAGTGATTATTGACACTATGTGATTTATTTCACCAGTTTCAATCCCACTTCTTCACCCCTGTGAGCATCACCCGATGTAATGAGTGCTAAGTGAACTATTCAAAGCATGAGAAATTAGTCACTTACAACTACCTCTCATGGAAATGGTCATACATGAATGACTTACTTAACGCAGTTGAATCCCAAAAATGATATCTAATATAATGCACTGTGTAAACCCTGTATACTTAAATACAATACTATAAACTCAATATTATAAAACCTTAATATTATAAACTTTTGCACAACCACCTTAGTAAAAGACGTTGATATATATTGATAGGAATATATCAAACACATGAACAACCACAATAGTAAATGAGCTTGGATAATTTTATAATGTTATATTACGATGTTGGAGAAATCATAATGTAGTGCATTTCATTATTGTCAACTATTAATATTATATTCTAACCCTCTATATTAAACCCTAATATTATAAGCCATAATGTTAAACTATAGTATTATAAACCATATATGTTAAACATTGTATTATAAAACAAATATTATAAACCTTAATATTAAACCCAATATTATAAACCCTAGTATTATACCTAGATATTAAAAACCCTAATATTATAAAATCAAATATTAAACCTTATATATTAAAGCCTATATTATAACCTTATATATGACACCCTAATATTAAACCTATTGTTATAGAATTGAATATTAGAGCCAATATTATAAACCTTAATATTATATCCAAATATTAAAATACCTCATATTATAAACCCAAATGCTATAAACTCTAGCAGAACAACATTAAGAAATGTATTTGATATAAATTTTAATGTAATGTAACATTGCTACAATAGTGGTCACATTGCAACGCTCAATATATTTTTTTCGCAAGGCAACCATGTAATAGTGCAACAAACCCAATATTAAAGACAATATTAGAAACCCTAATATTAAACCCAAACTTTCTCATGTCACATTATGACATAGAATAAATTGCAATGTAATGTCACATTGCAACACTCATTGTTAGATTCATTATCACATTGACACAATGCTTGCCAAAATGATATGTTGGACACTTTTATGTATCATTTTAGCATCATTATATTATAAACCCAAGAGATTAATATATTAAACTCATAAAAAAACAAAGAAATTAATTTTATAAACGCAAGATATTAATAAACCCAAAAGATTAATATTATAAACCCAAGGAATTATAAACCTAAGGGATTAATAGTAAGATCAATATGAAAAACCCAATGTTAAACCTAAAACTATAAATATAATATTAAATACAATATTAGAAATCCTAATAATATAATTTTTTGTATTTTTGCACAACTACATTAGGAAAAGTGATTGATATATGTTGATTGGTATTTATCAAACACATGAACTACCACATTAGTAAATGTGTTTGGATAATTTTATAATATTATATTACAATGTTAGAGAAATTGTAACGTAATATATTTCATCATTCTCAACTATTAATATCATATTATAACCCTCCGTATTAAATCCTAATATTAAAACCATAATATGTTAAACTCTATCTTAAATATTCTATATTATAAATCCACTGTTATAAACCTTAATATTAAACCTTAGTATTATACATAAATGTTAAAAACCCTAATATTATAAAATCAAATGTTAAGCGTTTGACATTAAAAATTGGAATGCTCGTGCAACAATTTAAGTTCCCTTTATAATTCATGAAGTGTTGTCAATAATACGTTTACTTTTTGTTAGTGTGCAATATTGACTTAGTTCTTATATCAATGATAATAATATCTTACCATTACTACTATTAGTGTTGCTTCTACCGCCACCACCATCTATATTTCCCTTTATATTATATATCGCTTATGGAATATTATGTTGATTAAAATATTTTTCTATGAATAGTGGTAGAAAAATATTGATGGAATGAGAACGGGAGCATGCCTAACATCATTGCAAACATGCCTAGATCTTAGATTCTATGGTGTTTCTATTATGAACATACCTTATATTATGAACCTACCTTATATGGATACTCAAATTGATGGAATTGACCCTTAAAAATAAGAAGGACAACTTATTATTATATGTATCACTTTGTTATTTTCTAGGAATATTTGTACCATCTAATTCATCTCCAAGAGCCTTTAATAATTGAGCATAAATTTTGCATTCTACCTTTGTGGAGCTTTGATTTTATTTAACATTTTTAGTAAAGTGTTGAGATAATTATTAGTCATCAAGTTAACTCTAGATTTAACATACTTTATAGTAATCTTATACTTTCCTAGATTCAATGAGTCATTTTCTTTTATCATTTTTAACTTTTTTTTACATGTTTAAAAATTGAGTGGTTAATAAAGTTTTGAGAAAATCCATTACCAAAAATTTGAGAGCTATGTTACACCATTTCACCAAGACCAAATTAAGTAATAAAATAATAACATCTTCACACATGTATATCACACTTATTGATAATGTATTTAGATCTTCTATTGGCCTAGTGTTTGACATGAATACCATATCATTTCACCTAAAGGAAATAAAACTACATGTACAAAGTTTATCTATACAAAAAAGAAATGGCTTGCCACCAAGTGGCTCTTGTTTATTGAAAACCATTTTATGACTAAATAAAAAAACAATATCTATTAAAATAATGATTATATAATTGTATGAAAAGTTAGTAGGATAAGCTCTCACGGTAGCTCAATTGCAATTGTTGGAGATTAATTTGGATACAAAAAAAATTGGTACAATAAAGAAAAGGATTAGGAAATTTTAAAGGTTTTATATTATTTTTATATATGACATATTTTTCATTATAAATTTCTGTTTTTAATGCATATTAGGTTTTTTCTTTTAACTCGAAGAAAATGTTAAATGGTTATGACATTTTCCACATTGGTTTACTACTAGGAAAACCAAACCAGTGGTGGAAGAATAGAGATTTTGTTAGGCCCCTATACTACTAATGTAACCCTTTATTGTTATTTGTACAACCCCCTTATTATATTGATGTACCCATGTAGTACCCATATCGTTACTATTGTGCCCCATAGATGCCCACTATTGTTGTTATTGTGCCCTTACATTATTATTGTTATGTCGGCTCTGATTATATTATGACCCCTTAGACTTCTATATATAGAAAGGAGGTATTTTCATTTGTATTATCCAAGAATTGTTCACTTATGTAATGTAAACGAGGTTGCCCCCCAGAAGAGGCTAAATTCTAAGGCGTTGATCTATCTTTTCTATGTTTTCTTGAGCTGGTTTCATAACATTTGGTACTAGAGCTTTGGATTCTAGGGTTTTGCTGCTCCAAATAGGTCATCGTGGTATTTTCGCTATAACATTGTTTCTGTAATGTTTCAGAAGCGAAAAAAAAACCCATTTGAGAAGACATCGCACTGAACCTCAAGTCCAAAATTCAGAGATTTGTGTGCTATATTTGCAGAGATATGATCTGAGGAAGTTGGTATTTTTGCTGACTCCTCAATTACATTCCAAATAGGTGACCTGGGGAAAATCGTCATAACTATCTCTCTGAGCATCAGATTGAAATTTTATAAGAAGATACAGAAAGAGGACAGACTGTAGATTCTTTTATATATTTTTAGAGCCAAAGGTCAAAATAGTGACACGTGGCACTTCATACAAGTTCGCTCTTCTGAAAAGGTCTATAATCAGGTCATCTTGGGAGATTATGCATAACTCTTTCTTGGAGAATACAATTTGGATTAGACTGGTGGCATTGGAAGGAGGACGCAAAGGGCTATTATAGATCACAATTTCAGAACTTAAAGATTCGAAAGTACAGAGTTACAGTCATTTCAAGATCGAGCTCCTAAAATCAAGAAAAAGAAAGATCGAGAAGTTTGATGGAAAGGATTTGGTAAATTAGATACTTCAGATGGAGCAATATTTTGATCTACATGGTGTACCACTATTACAAAAGGTATGTATTGCATCTCCATATTTAGAACCGGATCAATTTTTATGGTATGAAGGGCTTTGTTCTTGTAAACAACTTGTTACGTGGTCAATTTTCATGGAGGAAATGATAGCACATTATGAGGATACAAAGAGCAACACCTTCTTTAGAGAAACACCACAACAATTGGAAAGAATAAAAGGGCTCTGTGACATAGTGGAAAGAAAAATTATGGAAACCAGGAAGCACACCCCCCACACTATAAAGATGGAAGTGTTGTTTCTCCTAGCCTTCCGCAACCTACAAGGGTTACACCACAACAATTGGAAGAAAAAAGAGAAAAAGGGGTTTGTTACAATTGTTATAGCAAATGCACTAAAGGTCATAAGTATGCTAAGAAGAAATTATTTTACATAGAAAATGAAGAGGAGGAAGAAAAGGATCAATAAACATCAAAAGAAGACAATATATGCCAGGACCCCACCCCAAAGAAAGAAGAAATGGATCAGACCATATCTTGTAAAGCATTGGCAAGAATTACCACTCCTCAAACTCTCAAGGTAGAAGGATATATCAAGAAGAAAAAGGTGCAAGAAGTGAAATATCAAATCAAGAAACAAGAAAGGAATCCAGCCATATCTTATAATTCATTGGTCGAAATTACCACTCCTCAAACTATCAAGATAGAAGGGCATATCAAGAAGAAAAATGTTCAAGAAGTGAAAGATGACATCGAGCATCAAGAAATGAATCTGACAATATCTTGTAAAGGATTGGAAGAAATTACCACTCCTCAAACTATAGAGATAGAAGGACATATCAAGAAGAAAAAGGTTCAAGCAGTGAAAGATCACATTGAGCATTAACAACAAGTTCTCCAACTTTTAATGGATAACGCCACTTTGATGCAAAATCAAACGAAACAACAGTTAGATCAACATCATAGTGAAAAATGTTTTGATGTAGGTGATTGGGTATTTTTACTGCTATGTCCCAAGCAAGCTATTTATGGGAAGGAAATGTTGGCAATACTACATGCACTTAAAAAATGGCAACCTTATCGAATGGGAAGACTCTTCAAGGTAAAAGTGGATCATGAGAGTCTTAAATACTTTTTAGAAAAACTATTATCTTTAGAAGAACAGAAAAAATGTGTCACAAATATGTTGGGTTATGACTTTGACATCATCTATAGAAAATGGAAGCAAAATTTTGTTGTAGATGCACTCTCAAGAAAGGATGAGGATGTGGAAGAATTGTTTTGTGCTATTTCTATTATCCAACCAGATTGGATAAACAAAGCAAGGGATGAATGGAAGAAGGACGAAGAAGTATGGCCACTTATTCAAAAGTTAGAAAAGATCCCAATTCGAACAATATTTCCAGAAATTGAAAGGAAGGAAAAATCATATTGGAACCTGAAGCAGTCACAGAAACAAGAACCCGACAGCTACAAAATCTATCAATTTCAGAGTATCTCATCAAGTGGAAGAACTTACCTGCTGAAGATTCCACATTGGAGGACAAGAATTTTATACAGAAGCATCAAGAACTACTCAAGCATTGAGGACAACACTTTTTGAAGGAGAGGGGCATGTTAGTCCCTATACTACTATTGTAACCCCTTATTGTTATTTTTACAACCCCCTTATTATATTGATGTACCCATGTAGTTCCCATATTGTTACTATTGTGCCCCATAGAAGGCCACTATTGTTGTTATTGTGCCCTTACATTATTATTGTTATGTCGGCTTTGATTATATTATGACCCCTTAGACTCCTATATATAGAAGGGAGATCTTTGCATTTGTATCATCCTAGAATTGTTCATTTATGTAATGTAAAGGAGGTTGCCCCCTCGAAGAGGTTGAATTCTAAGGCATTGATCTATATTTTCTATATTTTCTTGAGCTGGTTTCATAATAGATTTTGTTCAAAAATTTACAAAACATATAACATTATAAAGAGAAAATCATCCGAAATACCTGCAACACAAAAAGTTATGAAGGTCGATTATGAGGATATGGAGATGTCTATAGGTTTAGCTAAGGTCCCCAATGAAGGTGGCACTTTTCCTCCGAGTAGGAGTGCCTTAATTTTGTCCAATCTAAGTGACATATCTATATGCTCAAAAGTCATATCCCAATGATCCATTGAATCTCATCAAGTTGGATCATGATCTCCATCTTCGCTTCATTTCATTCTAGGAGGACCTTGATCAACAAGGATTTTATGTTCCAATACAATTCAATGGTGCAAAAATATTTGTTCTAAAGCCCCTAGGTGTGACTAGGATTGAGCACTAATTTAGCTATCGAAGCCAAGACTTCAATGCCTGTGACCTTGTCTTTATCAACTTTGACTTCAATATTTCCTCATCGATCTCCTATTGGATGGGCTCAAGGTTTGAGAATGAAAGCATCTAGTGGCATTGTGCGCTTGAAGGCGAGCATGAGCGCTCCCTTCAACCCAATTAGAGGAGTCCCTACAAATCCTAACGCTTACACGTGGCATGGGAAAGAGCACAAGTAGGAAGCAAAAAGACAACAAGTGACTGAGGAAACAATGCCTTGGAACATATAGGACAAAAGGCTACGGAAGAGACAAGAAAGGGGCCAAGATGAGGGAATTATACGATGGAACACAACTCGACAAATTACAAGAGAAAAGAAAAGAGAGAGGTTCCAAGATGCCCTAAAAGAAATATTGAAATCAAAAGGAAATGATAAATTGAAATCCACTTTTTCAGTGAAGAACTTCTACAGAGCATAAATACTCCATTTAGGAGACATAAGTAGAGGATAATATACTTGATGAGGGTCACCAAAAAGTGAAAAGGTTAGGATTTGCGTATGGAGCCTATGTCAAGCATCACCTAGAAGCACCAGAAGTTCAATTTTATTTCCCCCCAAATGAAAGGATCACCACCCATCATGAAAATATTCCTTTTATATAGAATTGGATTAACTGTAGAGATGTAAATGGAAACCACAATGGGGGAGGCTAGGTTTAGAAGACCTAGAACCACCCCAAAAAATGGTAAAGAAACAACACCACTAAGATGGAAAGGCTCCAAACTAAGAACAAAGACTTGGATGAACTCATAGATGTGGAAATTCACTTAAATGAGTGGTTGAATGATATGCACTATCAACATAAAACCATACCTGGATGAGTCAAGAACCTTCATTAAACTCTCCCATGGATTATACAACTTGCATTCCATCGGATGATTAACTCACTCATGTTGCATTGAAGGGTGGGATGGCCATGCCTCTGCCTCGATTGAGTGGGGTGACAATGGAGGCTCCCCCTTCATCTATTAACAAAATTATATATTTTTTCCTTTCAAAATCTATTATAAATTAAAATATATATATAATAAATTTGTTAAAATTAATATTTAAATATAAAATTTATTTGATGGTGATATATAAGAAAAAGAGTAAGAATTTAATAATCATACTAAGTTTAATAAAAAATAATTAAGAAAATTTCTAATTTTTTAAATATTTTAATTTTATCATCAACAAAATAAAAATAAAAAAATCAATTCATTTAACTAATATGAATGTTGGCCTATGGGGCGTACAAAAAATGGTAACCATATGTTCTATTAAGGTACTCTATGTTGTAAAGGTCACTGATTTGAAACTTTGTGGAAACAAATCCAACCATGTTAAAGGCTGGTGTGGCCTAGGATGGATGCAATCCATGAGTGACTTTGACGATTTCAATGCCTGAGGGTCACGGTGACTCAAATGATACATTAAGTGTGTCATTCTCAAGACACACATTACATAATGAACAAAAATAAAAATAATATAAATCTCAACGATATTGTGAAGTAATGAAAATTATTAAGAAAATTCTTTAATCCCATATCCTAGGAAGTTCTTCAAGTTGCTAAAAGAATTTTGATTGTTAGAAAAATAGAGAAGGCAATGTATTTTCTTTGTTTGTTTTTTCAATTTGGTTCTGACTTCTTTATGGTTTTAATAACATATGATGCTATAAACAATATTTTTAATCAGTTTTTGGAAAATGTTAAACTAGTTTTTTAATAGTTATTTATAAAATATATTTTATAGTTAATATTAATTGATAATTTAATTCTTTAAATTTTCTTTTTTAATATATAAATTTTGGACGATTTATTTAATTTATAACTAGGTTAGATTAAGTTTAACTTTAGATCTATCAAGCGCAAAGAGGTCAACTTTCGAGGGGCAAACCCTTGTTAGTGAAAATTTTGAAGAAAAGAAAAGCCTACACAAGAAGAAATTCATCCCTCTTTACCCTGATAGAGCAAAATAAGATAGATCAAAATTCATTAAATTTCCATAAAAAAATAATTATTTATAAATTTTATTATATATTTATTTATTCATTTTCTATGAAATTTATATTAAATTATAATATATAAATAATTTTATATAACGTTAGTTTAATGATTAAAGTATGTGCGACTATTAGTAAGTAAGAGGTTATTTCATTTATCTTGTACTTACCGTTAGAAACATTGTTAATACTTCCTTCGAAGTGCAAAACAATTATATTGACGCACTTAATATCACAAACTGTAAATTTGGACAAAATTATAAATTCTAAAAAACATTAAGCACATTTTAACATTAAATATTAATATTAGATTTAAAATTTTGAATAAATTTAATTAAAAAAAATTGAGTAACTAACAATTATTTATTTTTTTGTATTCTTCCTTGAGATTGTTTAATTGATATTTTCAATCTTTTTATTCTCCCTTTATACCATCTTTCTTCACCCCCGCATCAATATCTGTTCGTGTAAATTTATTTCTTAATGAAAAATATATTATAGAGATCTAAAAAGCGTAAATCTCCACACGTTAAAAGGCAAAAATCCTCACTGCACAAATTTCCATGGTGATATGATGTGCTCTAACCATAAATACATTTTGGCTCTTTGGAATAAAGGAAGATCCATGATGCAGTCGAGATCACTCACGAGTGCATCAACCCCATCAATACTCAACATGATCACTTAGGAGTGCATCCATTCCATTAATACTCGACATATATATGCGTGCATAATGCTTACTGGTCTCTCCAAAGCCTATGATTGTGTCAGCTCGGATTTCTTAAAGATGATCCTCATTAAAACAGGGTTAGGAGCAAGCATGGTGGGTTGGATCATGACCTATATTGCAACAATAAACTATGTAGTTATCATAAATGGCCTCCCAACAAATTTTTTAAGGCATTTCGTGGTCTTAGACAGGGTTGTTCCCTCTTTCCCTCATGTTTCTAGTGATGACTGATGGTCTTAGTAGAAGAATAACTAATGCTCGAAACTAGGGATTTATCTCTAGATGCAGTGTGTCTAGGAGAGTTTCCCTCTCTCAATTGATGTTTGTAGATGATGTGTTCGATATGGGTAGGGCTTCTCTCGGTAAATGGTAGGTTCTACATGGGATCATCTCCTCTTTTGGAGAGGTCTCCGGTTTGTTGATCAAATAAACAAAATCAGTTTTGATATATTCAGGACATGAGGAGTTGATGAAGGCCATGGTTGGATTGTTCAAGGTATAGTAGATCCCATCAGGCTATGGCGATGGTTTTAAGTAGCTAGACTTTTTCATGAAGTCAAACATATACAAAATCAAATATTGGGATTGGCTTACCATGAAATTTAAAAGGAGATTACAACTATGGTATCAAAAGTGGCTAACTATGGGTGTCATCTTATTATGATAAACTCCATCCTTCAAAATATCTCATTATATTGGATGCACATTTACAGATTGCCGAATGGGATCATCAATAGAATAAATTCTATCATCTCCTATTTTTTATGGGGAGGTGTTGGTCGAGACTGAAAAATTCATCTAGTCAAACTTGACCTAGTATTTAAAAAGAAGACCCATGGCGAGAGGGGTATCAAGAACCTAGAGGGTGTGAATCAAGTTTTCTTTAAATAGGTGTGATATGCTCGGGTGGATTTCCATAGGGACTCTAATGAAAAAGGAGATCTCACAAACTTGGAGGAACTTAGTGTCTTCCAAACACTAGCTTATTGGAAATATCAGATGGGATATGGGCCAAGGATCCATTCCAAAGGTTGGATTGGATGCACTTAGATGTATGGATAGCTTCACTTTATCACTCCCACTTATTTATCACCTACATCAAGTGGAATCATTGTGCTAAAAGACATGGCCATTGATAGAGGTCATATATCCTCAAATAGATCTTGGAAGGAGGTCGATGAACTTGGACTTTTTGGTCAGCTAGCCACAGAATGACAAGAATACCTCCTTCATCTAAAGTTAGTAGGGATCTTCCTAACACAAAAGGGAGACAATATTCCTTGGATTGGTGTCCCACACAAAGGACAAATCTGGGCTAGTGAGGCTTACTCCATTACGAAACAAGACAATGCATTTGATCCATGTCACATATGGTTTAATGGAACTTGGAAATGGAATGATCCAACAAAGCTCAAATGCTTCTCTTGGCTGGTGGTTAGGAACATAATCCTAACATTGGAAAACCTTCTTAAGAGATGTTTTCAAGGCTCCTGAAGATGTGTTTTATGTTTGGCACATGATGTAGACATGAAACATATTTTTCTACAGTGTCTTTACATAATTGTGGTGTGGTTAGGGGTTTTCAATCTTCTGAATTTACAAGCCACATGGGACAGGATTGATCTTGGAGAATCCCTGAAACAATAGATCGCGGAATATCTGCCATATAGGTACGTACTATTGTACGGGGCATATAGAGAGCTAGGAATGCTAATATATATGATAATTTGAGGCTTGATATAAGGATCACTTGCACCAAGTTTTCAGCATACTTCTTGGCCATAGGAAAGCATAAGGATAATCTACTTAGTAGTATTCAAAACACACAGGATATATAGGATAAATATCATGTAGGGTTCTTCCATTGAACCTCAACCTCAGGTACATGCCATTGTGGGATGGTTATATATTTGGATCATAGACATTTTTATTATTTCCACTAGCATAGTGAGAGGGGCACAAATACTAGAGTGGAGCTATTGGCACTATAGGGAGTCCTTATATGTCCCAGAAGGGTTGGCATCGAGGAAAACAACATATCTGGAGAATCAAAGGTGATTGTGGGATGGATCAACTCAAGGAATAAGATGGATACTCCAAAGCTCACATATTGGAAGAACAAGACCATATTGTTGTTTCGGGACTTCACGAGGGTTCCAGTACACACGTCTATAATGTTCAAAATAGTGAGGCCGATTCACTGTCCAAAGAAGGGTGCTCTATCGAGTTAGGGAAGATCTTCTTCACTGAACATGACGGAGGCATCGTGAAGGCGATCTCTATTTTTGAAGCGGTAAATGCTACTACTGGTATATGATATGGTCCACACCTCTCCCTTCTTTTTGACATTTTCCGCACATGTTTATTTTGGTCATGGTTAGTTTTTATATGTTTGATTTCTTTAACAAACACAGTGATCGATGAAAGACTAAAGGGACGGTAAAGGTATTTTCCATAGAAATAGACTCTGATAGATATCAATAAAATATGATTAAAAAAGATAATAAACACATGGCTTATAAACATGTTATAACAAGATTCATAAGGAAAACCAGATCAAAACTAATGTAGTTTGCAAATTTTTTCAATTAAAATAAATTTTTTCTTTCTTAAAAAAATACACTTTGAATTTAGTTGGTCAGAAAGTAACAGCGTTCTCAAATAAAATTCACAATCTAAATATTTTGTCTTTCATTTGAATTCATAAATATATTTTGCTCAATTATCATTATCTCTTCTGTTTTGCTTTCGTTGTAACTTGCTTTCACTCCATTAACTTGTTATGATTTATATTTCTTTGCCTTTTCTTTTCTTTTTTATCTGTTCGTTTTAGTCTGGGACTCTAAGATATTGTAATAAGGCAGTGATATTAAGGGTATTCGACATCATAAGCTTGGGATATTGTATGCATTATGCATTATGCTATTTTGCATCCATGATTTGTTCACAGAGGGATAGGTCTAAGTTATTTTTTTTTTTACAACGATTCCGAATTAGGTTGTACAGTGGTTTCCACGGCAAATTATCACCAATGTGAGAATTTAATATTATGATTAGTTGAAAGGGACGATAAACATGTGGAATGAAACAGGTAAGTTATCTATAATGCGATTTTTTGGAGATTCCGGTGACGGAATCCGGTGAAAGAAATGAGGTTAAATCTTGATTTTTAGCAGTTAAAATGGTTTTTTAACTGCATATTTGGATTCAGCGCCCTGAAAAACCCCTGGGAGCCATTGATTGTGCAGAAACTAGCTATCAAACTTGGATTCCAATGAATTGCTGCCGGATTTTGACCGGAAAAATCAAAATCCGCCGGAAAGGCTTTCAAAAAGTCGCGTTATAGACTACTATTTTGGTTTGTGGTGCAGATATAAATTACAATTTACAAAGTCTCCATTTTTAAAATCCATGATGTGTTGAATTAAGTTATGGTGCTTGTGCCCTTTCGAGAATCTATTTTGGTTTGTGGTGCAGATATAAATTACAATTTACAAAGTCTCCATTTTTAAAATCCATGATGTGTTGAATTAAGTTATGGTGCTTGTGCCCTTTCGAGAATGATCGAATTGCCCGATGTTCTGAAGCTAAGTCATGAAGGATACTAAGCCGAAGCCTATAGACTGTGCGATGTCGTTTGTGGATGGTATATTTGTGCAGTTTGATTATTGTGGATCACTGTGCAATGTGTGAGAGCTGGTATTATATTTAAATGTTATCATGACATTTGATCTTTAAAATTATAGACGATGATATTATGGATGAATATTAATTATTTTTTTACAATGAATAAAAAAATAATTTGTAAAGTTAAATTTTGTGAAATTGAAAATTATTTAATTTATATTTAACAAAATATTTGGTGGTTAACATAAATGAAATGCACAATATTTACTACGACAAGTATAATAATATTATTTTTACATACTATTTGTTAACTCTTTAAGTAGTGAAGAAATTATATATCTCTTTCATATTGAAAAATCAATTAATATTTCTTACTTTTAATTATTGTATCTTTCACATTGAGACACACTGTTGAAAAGGTTTGGGAGGACACATAAGAAGTATTTTGCTACTTTGTTGACATTAAAATAGCATTTGACACAGTCCCTAGGGATAAGTTATAGCGTAGAATGGAAGAACTTGAAATTTTTGTGCATTATAGAGTCTATAGACTTTATGAAGAAGTGAAAGTCAAATTTAGAACCTCGGCAGGTATTTCAGAAAGTTTTAGAAGCGACATTGGAGTCAAGCAAGGTTTATCCCCTACTCTTTTTGGTCTATATATTGATAAATTGGAAGAGTGGCTAAATCTGCAAGGTGGAGATCGTGTTCGATTAGGGAAGTTTGTGATAAAGCTTCTTTTATATGCTGATGATATTGTATTGATTTCTAAATTGGCTCATGGATTGCAAATGCACTTATATGCCCTTGAGCATGTTTGTAGAGCAGTGGGGATGCAAGTCAATACTAGCAAGACCAAAATAATGATTTTCTCTAATAAAACGAAGCAAAGCTAACATACTTTCTTCTTTGAAGCCAACATTCTTGAAGAAATAAATGAGTACAAGTACTTTGGGATTGATTTCAACAACAAATTCAATTAGGAGGACTGCAAAAAGAAGAGAATTTTAGGAGGGTGGAAAGCATTATATGCTCTTCAAAACAGATGTAGAGAGGCAGAGTTATGGGATTGGAAAACGATTAAAGTGCTTTTTAGACTCCTAGTTTGTCCAATGATGCTATATGGGTGTAAATTGTGGGCTAGCAACACTCCTGTCTCAAAATGGAAACAAATTGAGAAAAACCAAAAACGCTTGATCATGAGCAAGTTCAAAATAAAAAGTTTAGTACCTTATGAGATAATGTTGAGTGAAACAAGAGCAATTGCCATTGAAGCAATTGCTATGGTGTGACTCATAAGATATCTAAAAAGAATTGACCAAATGAGAGTAGGTAGATGACCTAATGTTATCTTCAATGAAGGCTTGAGTGAAAGAAAGAAAACATAGATGAAACAAAACTACACATGGATGCAAAAATGAAATATCTACCTCAATGCATGTCCCACAAATAGGAAGGAGCTAAACAATTTTGTTATGGAGAAGTTTTGTAAAAAGGTATGGGGAAAGAGGTGGGTAGAAAGAAGAAATATTACATTGAGAAATTCAACCCTACGTGTGACCTACAACAAAAAGAGTTCATTGGAGCTAGTATTTCGTGGAGGGAAAAGGTCCTTATTGCTCAATTAAGGACCAACTCACATCAACTTCGATGTGAAACAAGATGGTGGAAAAGGCCTAAAGAAGCTTGGGAAGAATGAGTGTGTACATTTTGCACATCTGGGGCTGTGGAATCGGAAAAACATTTCATTTTGGAATGTGATGAATTAATAGGCATCAGAGAAAGTTATGAGAACATGTTAGCATCAGTTTATTGGCATTGTCTTCTTAGCGAGGGGATTGTTGGAAGGTTGGGCCAACTCATCATTAATTTGAATTGCAAAAAGCAAAAAATAGGGAACTAATGGTCTCATAGACTATTTTTAGTCTCGTGGGCCTTAAAATATCATTTCATTTCATATCATTGCATGGAGAGACACCCTCCGGCTCAATATGGATGAGATGTTCTAATGTATGTAAATATTTTGACTTGGTGAAATTACCAATGGTGGTGAAATTACCAATGGTTTTTTGAGTCACATTTTGACAATCCATGTGCAATAAAATTATAATTAAAAGTGATAAATATGGCTTATGTTATGTATCATTGGCTCAATAATTAAAATTAAAAATTAAAAGATAAAATTGGAGAGGTCAAACTATTTAAAATAAAAATAAAATTAAAAATTTATAACAATCTAATGCTTATAAATATTGTTATGGTAGTCCCCCAATTGAGGTGATTTATGTGGCAGAACACAACATCGAGATTTCGGTTTTCCCTCCTATCGCTAGATATGAGAATTAACAGTGGGGGGTGGCAAGGGGGTGGCATGACCTGTGCTCGCACGCCCTCCCCCCCCCCCTTCTTAAGTTCATTACATTAAAGGGGGGCTCCCATGCTTATGCCTCTAAGAATTTACTCTTCCCTGCACAAGATGATTAAGGCATTATATGTTTCTTCTAGTGAACTTAGCAAGATGAGGAAGGAGAATGGGTTGGTTATATCATACATTTCAGTGGAGGAAAGTTCAGATGGATGGTATGGCAACATTCTACTTGGGATAGCTAGAGTATAACACTAACAAGAAGCAAGAATTCTTTCCCTTCCTCTCTCCTGAAAATTCTTGGTATTTCTTGTAATCTAGACGCCTCTAGTGTTCTCAGGGCTCCTCTTGAAGGCTTTGTCAACTTGGGGGGTTGGCATGCTGGTGCAAGTACTCGTCAAGGCTCATTTGCGATGGAGAAATGTAGTTAGATTGGGTCTGGTGGTCATCCCCAGTGCATGGTGTTTGTATCTCAGGTAAATATCTCTCTATGGTTTTGCTAATTGTGTGTTCTTGTGTTGAATTCTAGTCTTGTCATGTTAAATGGCAAGGTGGAAGTTGTGGTGAGGAAGTTCCTGCCAACCTTCTAGAGGGTTTGTTCTGGTTAGGTTGTGCACTTGTTATGGTGCTTGGTATATCTTTGTTGAGTAGAGTGACTGCTCGTCAGTGAAATATTTTTTTGTGTTTGTGGAAGTTATGTTGGTGTCTGTAGAATAGAGGGGTGAATTGGGTTGTTATACTATGGACTGTGAAGTGCAGGTCTAGAATTTTTTGGGTGGTGTTAGCCAAACTGTCAATGGAGCAAGTGACTTTGTTTCCTTGCCACTTGTGGGGCTATGGGTACATGATACCATGTTTTTGCTCAAGCTTTATTTTCTTATCATGTAGCATGACTCATCATCATGTTAAAGGGAACCATGGTGTAGGTGATTTGAGCCAGCCTTGTAAATACTTTGTAGAGGCTCAGTCCAAGGAGGCTACTACAACCTTCCACATGACAACCCCTCTCATCACTCTAAAGGACATTCAAAAGTGGGAAGCCTGGGTTTCACAGGAGCATCTTATTCGATCTAATGTTGAGGTGCTTAATGAGTTATCACACTAGACACGCCAGGGGAAGACATAATTAATAACCATAGTTAGTCACCCTTCATTGACAGTTGAAGACATTATTTGGATGTGTTCTCTAAGAGAAGCATGAAGAAATTATATCATCTCTTTCACCAAAACATGAAATGATTATATTCTTTTTTCATTATGTTTCTTTGTTAAATGTCTTTATCAAAGGGAATTGTGATGGAGGCCCTGCCAACAATGTGCAGATTAGGATCTTAATGAAGTGATGATATTTTTGGGACTGATTTCGGAAGTCTCTTCTCAAAACTTTGTATGAATATTTTATGCACAAGTAATTAAAGTTGATTTTCTTGTCATTTCTATTCATCATTTTCTTCAATAAATTGAAGTAATTTTCTTAATTGTGTTTTCAGTATTTGCTTCAATTTCTTATAATCTTATTCTTTTAAAATGTATTTTAAAAGATAATTATTGTCATATATTTGATCTACTAATTGTAATCAATTCAATTTTTCATATTAAAAGCGCTTTTGTAATGTTTTATGATTGTATTATGTTGCTTTACATTAATTCTTAAACCATGTATTGATCAAATAATAGAATGTCTCCTATGATTTTGGTTATCACGAGTTTCACTCATATATTGTTAGGGTCCAATACTAACCCCTTTATTTATGAAATAAGCCCAAGTGGCCTAGTCAGAGTCATAGTTAGTTAGGGAGTCAATAAATCTCATTAATGGTTATCCGCATTAATAATAAATGTAAGTGGTTGACCCACATTATAGAAAAGGGACCACAATTAGTTGTAAACAGACCATAGTTAATAAATAAAGTGGTTAACCCGTGTTATGCAAGGGACCACTAGTAGTTGGGGTTTTGGATATCATTAAGCTATAAATAGTCTTAATTAGTAGGGGAAATATCATTGAGCCTTATTGTAATTGAGCTTTGATATGTTGGAGGTTGCCCCCTCGAAGAGGCAAGTGAACATTATATTATGCTTCTGAATAATAAGATATCTTGTAGTTTGTCCCATTTCATGTGATAATGATTTGTTTTGGGCTATATTTCTTCGTATTTCTAGTATTCTATATTTCTTGCAGGTTAAGAGCATAACAAGTCGTATCAGAGAACTTTCTAGGGCCAGTTGTACCTCCAATTTTTGCATAATTGTCTTTTAGGCTAAAGACGTGTTTCAACATCTTTAAACCACGAGATTTGTTGCTGAGCACATAAACCTATGGATTTAGGGAGGCATGCTTGCAGGAAATACAAGAGGTGGTCACACTTATTGGACTCCCTTGTAACCCCTGTGGGTACCCCTTCGAGTAATAGCACATTAGACAAAACCACGCACGGACTGCACTTCCACATACCCTTGGGTATATCAGAAGCCCCCTAGGATAACCTAAAACCTAACCTTAGATAATTCATCGGTCGTCTTATTTCTATAGTATACTGAGAACAACACTTAGGGAGATTACTCGCACATACAATCAGGTAGTCGAGTAGTACGACTAAGGGTATGGTCGATCCTCCTTAGTTAGCGCCCTGAAATATTAGGCTGAGTACTATTGTTGGACCCCTGCACATATTGCGATCTATAGTAGCTAACACTCCTTTGTGAACATAGTTCACTCAGTTATCTAAAGATCGTCCCCTACCTTTTCTTCCAGATTAGAGCCAGTTGTTAGGGTTTAACTTCCATTGTCCATATCATATCCAACAGTTGGGGTTCTATCGCTTACAAGATTAAATTCAACAGTTGGGATTTTCACATCATAGATTAGACTCTTTGTGTAGTGAGGGTTTGGCCTCCATAGTCTAGATTAGATAGTCATAACACATTCTGCAGTACCGAGATCCTAGGGTTTTTGTTGCTACAATCCCAACCTGATTTTCGCAGGATAATTGGCAGTATCAAGATTTCTGGAATTCGACCACTGCAGTATTGATCAATTGGGAGTAAAACTACTTATCCCATCTTGGGACGCTTGCAAGAGACTTATCCCATAAGATTTAGGATGAGAGTTGGTCGCAGTGGTACCATTCACTTGTAAGCACCCAATTTTTCGGTGGTCCCAAATTTTTCTTGACACGGCTTCAAGTGACCCACGTCACTAGAATCCTGAGCTTTCCCTCATTCCAAGCATACTACTCTTAAGTAAGATCAAAATTTGGTCGAGGCTTGTGTATGCTCGGTACCAGGTCTCAAGTTATGGCTGCGGAAAGGACAACCGAGAAGGTTGACGACCTTGAGAAACAATTCGATGAGTTCAAGGAGTCTAATACCTCCTAGCTCGAAAAACTATTGAATGTTATAACGACGTCTCACAAACTCATGAGGGAAGAGCCTAGTTTTGATGCACACATAGTAGGAGAATCCAACCATCACATTCCCTTCCATGGAAATCACCACTCTTCGAACCACCAGACACCCAAGTTGGACATGTACAAATTTAATGGCTCTAACCCTGCAGTATGGGTTGCACAAATGGAACAATATTTCTTTCTTAATGATATATGTGATGATGGAACTAAACTACACGTGGGATCCCTTTACTTGGACCAAGACAGATGGCAGTGGTGGTAGTGGCATAAAAAATGTTATCCAAGGAGGGAAACTTGGAACATGTCCTCAAAAGCCATATGTGACTGCTTTAATCAGGAATTTCATTTTTTGGGTTGTCTCACTAAGCTCAGGTAAACAAGTACAATAAAGAACTACATTGCATCCTTTGAACAATTGGCCATTAGAACTGAAGGCCTTGGAGATGAATTTTACTTGGAATGCTTCATTAGTGACCTAAAGGAATCCATCCAAGCTCATGTCTGAATGCATCACCCAACTACTTGGTTGGATGCATGCTGTAAGGACTTAGATGTGGAAGTCGCCTTAAATGCCTAGTCCAATTGTCCAAATTTCATCACTAAGGCACGTCCCACCCATGCTCCAGGCCCCACGCAAACACTTAAGTTTCAAAAGGTGTCACTGACAAAAATGGCCGAAAGAAGGAAGCAAGGAATGTGCTACTACTATGATGAAAAGTACTATCCCAGTCATAAATGCAAGGAACCAAAATTCTTTCAAATTGATGCTATTGATAACAACTCAGTAGTTGAAGCTCCATCCCATGAGGTGCCTAAGGAAGAAGTGGGGGAAACCCAACCCAACCCAGGCAATGATCTCATAGCTATGCCAAATGAGCTGGTTATATCACTACATGCCTTGGCTGGAATTTCTTTGCCCCAAACTCTCAAAATCCAAGGTTTTATTAAACATCAAGTATTAGTGGTATTGATTGATAATGGAAACACTCATAACTTCGTCCATAAGAGAGTCTCATAACTTGTTCATTTATTTATATGGGCAGTATCTAATTTCCAAGTCTTGATCATTAATGGGGGGGACCATGAAATGTGAAGGACATTGTGAAAATATTAAGCTTCATATGGGGGATTACCACCTAAAAACCCACATGTTTTCCATTGAAATGGGTGGTTGCGACATTGTCCTTGATGTTGAATGGTTGTGCACACTGGGCCTTATCACAATGGATTTCCAGGAGTTATATATGAGCTTGAAGCAGAACGACCACACTCATACATTAAGGGGACTCCAGGTAGATGCTCCTACTATCATCAGCTCGCATCGAATGGAGAAGATTTTAAAAAAGGGTCATCATGGAGTAGTAACCCAATTTAATTCCATCCAAGCCTTTGAATCCACTACTCCTCATATTCATCCTGAGATGCAAAAGGTATTAGATCGCCACCAATAGGTCTTTGACAAACCTAAAGAGATTCCACCCTCTAGGGGTGAACATGATCATAACATCCCTTTGATCCCAAGCCCAACCTCCAAATGTCTACCCATATCGATATCCTTTTGCCCAAAATAATGACATTGAAAAAATCATCAAGGAAATCCTCGAAGCCAGTGTTATATGTCTTAGCACCAGCCCCTATTCATCTCCAATGGTCATGGTTCTAAAGAAATTTGGAGAATGGTGCATGTGTCTTGACTTTCAGGCCCTTAATAAGCTCACTATCAAGGAAAAATTTCTTGTACAATTTGTTGATGATATGTTTGATGAACTGTATGGTGCTAAATTCTTTACCAAGCTAGACCTTCGCTTAGGCTATCACCAAATATGCATGAAGGAAGTGGACATTCCCAATACATCCTTCTGAACTCATGAAGGTCATTATGAATTCCTATTCATGCCATTTGGTCTCTGTAATGCTCCATCCACTTTTCAAAGCCTCATGAACTACCTTCTAAAACCATATCTCAGAAAATTTGTCCTTGTCCTCTTTGATGACATTCTCATCTACAACATAACACGGGACAAGCATCTTCAACATGTTGACCAGATATTGTAATTGCTCCAAGATCACAAATTATTTGTCAAATTATCCAAGTGCTCCTTTGGCATGGAAGAAGTGGAGTTTTTGTGACACATTGTGGGCCATGAAGGAGTGAGGGTTGATCCGAAAAAGATTCAAGCAATGCAAGATTGGCCCCAACCAAAAACTTTGAAGAGTTTGAGGGGATTGTTGGGTCTCACAAGCTACTATTGCAAATTTGATTGTAATTATGAACGCATTTCCAGACCCCTCGCTAATACTCTCAAGAAAAAATCATTTCTCTGGACTGCCACAACTTAGTAGGCCTTCTTGGCTCTCAAACAGGCCATGTGCTCCACTCCAAGATTGGCATTACCAGACTTCGACAAAACTTTTGTGATTGAATGTGATGCTTCGAGTACGAGTATTGGTGTCGTATTAACGTAGGAAGGTAGATTATTGGATTTCACCAATGAACAACTCAGTGGCAAACATTTGGGTCAACCTACTTATGAGAAAGAAATGATGGCCATATTACATGTAGTAGACACTTGACGACCATACATATTGGGACGATGTTTCCAAATCCACGCGGATCATCATAGCCTAAAATATTTTCTAGAGAAACATCTATTGTCACCACAAAAAAATAAATGGCTTGCAAGAATGATGAGATATGATTATGAGATCATTTACAAGAAGGGGTGTGACAATGTAGTGGTTGATGCCTTATTGCGCCAATTTGAGGATGAGAGCACCCTTCTATCACTCACTCTACCCATACCAGATTGGATTGAAGAGGCCTTCAATGAATGGTTCTCCCACCCATATTTGTCCCAACTCATTAATAACTTAAGAGAAGATCCTAATTCCTCAGCAGACTACTCTTGGAAGGATGATATTCTTCACTATAAGGATCAGGTAGTGCTATCCCCGACCTCCACACTCAAAACCTATATCCTGGACGAGTTGCACTCATATCTGATTGCAGGACATTCAAGCTTTCAGAAGACTTATGTATGGGCACGTCGTTCTTTATTTTGGGATTGGCATGAAGAACAACATTCTTACTTTTGTAACTGAATGTGATGTATGCCAACGCAACAAAAGGGAAACACTCAAGTTACCGGGAACCTTACAACCATTGTCATTCCCTGCTTCTGTATGGATGGATGTTTCCATGGATGTCATTGTTGGTCTCCAAAAGTCAGGAAACAAATCAGTCATCATGGTGGTTGTTTATAGACTTTTCAAATATGCTCATTTTTACACTCTACCACACCCATTTAACCCAACATTGGTGGCTCGAGTTTTCTTGGACTAGATCTTCAAATTGCATGGCATTCCGACTTCCATTTTGTTTGATCGAGACCCACTTTCACTGACAAATTTTGGTAGGAATTTTTTAAGCTCCAAGGCATGCAACTCCAAATAAGTACGGCTTATCAACCCCAAAATGATGGTCAAACAAAATCAATCAACAAATGTTTGGAGAACTATTTGAGGTTCTTCACTTTAGACAAGCATTATCAATGGGTACAGTGGTTGCCTTTAACTGAATGGTGGTATAATACTAACTATCATGAAGCCACCAAGATGATGACATATGAGGCAGTGTATGGCCAACTCCCACCTTCACCAATTTCTTATATTCCTGGATGTTCCAAAGTAAAGGTAGTTGATTATCTCCTACAGAACCATGTAACCATGATCTCTCATCTCAATGATAATCTACATCAAGCTCAGAACAAAATGAAGCAACAAGTTGTCCCACCATCGTTCCGAGTGCTTATTCCAAGAAGGGAATCAAGTATTCCTGTGACTCCAACCGTATAAGAAAACATCTCTCAAAGAAAAGGGATGCTAGAAACTAGCAGCAAAATTCTATGGGCCTTATCAGATACTTCAGTGCATAGGAGTAGTCACTTACAAACTGGACTTTCCAACTACTTCAAAAATCCACCTGATCTTCTGTGTATCGTGCCTCAAGAAAGTGACAGGGAACAATTGCAGGGTTCAAACAAGTCTTCCTGAATTAGATGAGGAAGGCTCACTTTGGCTTTGACCACAATAGGTCCTTGATACTCACAGAATACATCTCCACGACCGCAAAATCAAGGAATCCCTCATCAAGTGGAAATACACCTCTCTAGAAGATGCGACATGGGAACCAATCACTATTCTTCAACAATTTCCGCAACTTCAGCCTTGAGGACAAGGCTAATTTTGATGGGGGAGGGCATGTTAGGGTCCAACCCTAACCTCTTTATTTATGTAATAAGTCCAAGGGGCCTAGTCAGAGTCATAGTTAGTTAGAGAGTCAATAAAGCCCGTAAGCGGTTATCCACATTAATAATAATTGTAAGTGGTTAACCCGCATTATAGAAAAGGGACCACAATTTGTTGTAAATGAGCCATAGTTAATAAATAAAGTGGTTAACCTATTAT
The DNA here is from genome assembly GCA_000404065.3 of Pinus taeda. Taxonomy (NCBI): domain Eukaryota; kingdom Viridiplantae; phylum Streptophyta; class Pinopsida; order Pinales; family Pinaceae; genus Pinus; species Pinus taeda. The sequence continues at coordinate 529,360 of APFE030435987.1, read as the reverse complement.
GCAAGGGACCACTAGTAGTTAGGGTTTTGTATGTCATTAAACTATAAATGGTCTTAGTTAGTAGGGAAAAATCATCGAGTCTTATTGTAATTAAGCTCTGCTCTGCTGGAGGTTTCCCCCTTGAAGAGGCAAGTGAACATTATATTGTGCTTCTGAATAATAAAATATCTTGCAGTTTGTCTCATTTCATGTGATAATTCTGTGTTTTGGGCTATATTGCTTCATATTTTTGGTATTCTGGATTTCTCGCAAGTCAAGAGCATAACATATATGCAAGCTAAATTGATTCTACAACTAGAATTGTTCCCATGGAATAGGTTTTTATTAAAGATTTTATTAAGATAGGTTATAATCTAGTTGTTTTAGTTTGTGTTTTTGTAGCAAGAGTTACAGATGTCTATGTAGCTTGAAATTGCATGTTATTAGATCAAGATTTCATTTAGTCCTTTGAACAATTTGAACTTAAAGGAAATATCCTCTTAGGGTGCAAATCATAATCATTTTAGTGGCTGATAGAGCCATAAAACTTGTTAGGAACAATCACACCAAACGACTTGGGTTATTTAAAGAGCCTCAAACTAGACTCTTTCCTTTTGTTGACGAGTGGCCATTTCTACCTATCAACACTCGATGAAATCACATAAAGTAAAAATTAAAATTAAAAAATAAAACAAAATAAAAAACAAAATTGATAATTATAATGATTAATTAAAACATTTTTACTCAATCGAATTACATAAAAATAAAAATAAAAGTAAAATAAAATTTTAATAAGCAATGTCATGTCATGTAAACATTATCGGTTTTGGGACTCACATCCCATGGTTTTTTCCCATGGTATTCTTAACTTGTGATATTTATCTCTAATGTAGCATATTTAAAGGCATAAAAATCCAATGAATTATCCTTTATTCCAAAGAGAATAAATTGGTTGGGGCTTCGAATGTTATTTATCTCTGCTCTATCCACACCCAAAATAAGTTTTGTAAAATATGTACCATGGTACCGGGATCAAATTGTATTGGTAGTTTTTCAACCACTTATAAGCATTTTAAGGTTCAACAATAAAATCATTTCTATTAAACTATTTGCTTTGCCTTTTTTATTGTTATTTATTATTGGGATATGTATATATAAAACCAACTTAATCTAATATAAAATAAACAATCTCTTTATTAGTGAGATGAGAACAATAAAGTACAATAAGTTTTGTAAAATATGTACCATGGTACCGGGATCAAATTGTATTGTTAGTTTTTCAACCACTTATAAGCATTTTAAGGTTCAACAATAAAATCATTTCTATTAAACTATTTGCTTTGCCTTTTTTATTGTTATCTATCACTGGGATATGTATATATAAAACCAACTTAATTTAATATAAAATAAACAATCTCTTTATTAGTGAGATGAGAACAATAAAGTATTTCTCTTAAATCATTTGCTTTGCCTTTTCATCTTTACTATTGTTATTATATATAAGTTACCATAATTTGGCTATTAGGTGTTGTGGGAATGATATATGGTTTGGAAAAGCACATCGTGATAGAATACCATCGGTGTCGTGTCGAGGTGGAAACATAACTCCATTACTCCAACGCTTTCTTACCTTATCTCTTCACATGCACATATTGGTAATTACTTCCATGAATGGTTTTTGGCCACTTGTAAGCAATTTAAAGTCTAATAATAAAATGATTTTTATTAAACTCTTTGCTTTTCCTTTTTAATTGTTATTTATTACTTGTTAATATAACTTGATTTAATATAAACTAAATAATCTCTTACTTTGCGTGGCTTTTCTATTGTTATTTATCACTGACTAATATAAGTTGATTTAATATAAACTAAATAATCTATTTATTACTGTGATGGGAAGGAATAAGTTAAGAGAGATACAAATTCAAATTCAATTATTTTCAATTTTAATTGTGGGGTTATAAGATAAAGTTTGATTTTTTTTTTGGGTTTAGTATTTAATATTTATGTTTTTTTAAAATTTACCTTTTTTTTTTTTTTTTTTATGACAAGTTTAGCTTCTTCTAATTTATGTTATATATGAATTTTAGTACTTTATAATTTATGTTATATTGAAGAATTTATTTCTAAAACCAGCCTAGATCTATCTTAACTTCGGATCTACCAAGTACATAGAGGGATCAAATCTCTTTTCACTCTAAAAGAAATCCGCACCTCAAGAAATTTAATCCCTCTTGACGCTTGGTAAATCCAGAGTTAAGATAAATCTAGACTGGTTATAGATTGATTATAACTACGTTAATACATTGCAACATTAATATATCATATATTAATACAATAATTCATAATTATTATATATATTTATAAATATTATTAATTCCATTATATATTTTTATTCATAGCAAATGAATTTATTAATATATATATATTTTAAACATCCAGATATTTGAATATTATTAATATGGACATGTAATTTTGTGGCTTATGAACATCCAAATATTATGGTTTTCATATTATATCATAATCCTAATTTTTATATAAATTATTGTTTTTTTTATTATTCCGTTCAAATTTTTATTTTTGGTGATTATTATCTATAATACTTAATTAATATTATGATAATTGTTTGTTTCTTTTTTATTATTCATTCAAATATTATTATTTATAACACTATAGATTAAAAACAAAAACTAAAAAAAAATAGAGATATTTTTATTAAACCTTTTCATTTCATAGAATATGGAAATGTATACATCAAATAGAACCTTTATTTCTCTTTAAACGTTGTTGTGTTTCAATATAATAAGTCGATAATCTTATTACTTTTATAATATCTATATATACAACATAATATTAAAATTTAACTTATTAAAATATGAATCTACAAAAGCACGTCTTGGCTTTTTTAATGTCCCATGTCTTTAAGGATTACCATAGTATCATTTTATGTCATGTCCAAACATTTCCCAACCTTTTATGATGGTCATAATGTGATATAACTAATGAGAAACATAACATTTCCTTATAGGCCGAGCAAGACGAACATTAAAACGCACCAACACTGTTGATGAACATCTCACTCAAAGAAATATTGCAAGGTATGTTGACATAAGTTATCTGTGGTTAACATCACTATATGAAAATACTTTTGGGCACTATACAAACTAACAAGACCCTTGAGGAACATGATATTGTGAAATAACCATTAATAAACACAATGTTTCCACAAAAGATTACAAAAATAAATGTCATAATGTGTCAAATCTAACATAACCCATCATGAATGTCAGGATGTCATGAACATACTCCTTCACTAGTGTCACCATGTCATGAACATAATCATTCATTAGAACATTCTCGATGTTGCTTAGTCTCAAAAGGTATAGGGACATAAGGACTATGTCTTATAGTCAATATAGTCAATCACAGTCAACATGGCATCATGGCCAAACATAGTCAATATTAATAAAGTCAACTATTGTTAACTAGGATCAACCATAGTCAACATGGATGTAGTTGTAAACCATAGTGAACTAGGGCATCATGGTCAACCTTGGGTGTCCACAATCATCTATAGGTAAACATTGACAAACAAAAATGATGTCATTATGTGACAAACAAAATCAACTTTATAGTGCGACAAATAACAAACCATGTCACATTGCAATGTTGCAATGTGACAAACAACAAATGACATTGCAATGTCATGGACAATAAATGATGTTGCAATGTGATTATCAACAACTGACATTACAATTAGACAAATATGATTTACTATGGACATTCATGGTTAAGCGTAGCCTCTTGTATATAATATGGACAACCATTAATAACATGGTCAATATGCCTAACCATGCTCAATCAAGGTCTTCCATGGTCAAACCATGTTCAACATGGCTAATTATAGCCAACTACGAGCAATCATGGTGAGCATGGTCAAACCTGGTTACCCATAGTCAACATGGGAAAATAAACAACAACACACTTGGACAAAAAAATGATGTTATAGTGCAATGAAAAACAAATGATGTCACAAACTATTTAAATGATGTCGCAATGTCATGAACAACAAAGGATGTCACAATGTGATGACCAACAAACAACATCACAATGTGACAAAGAATAGATGTTGATCCAATGTGACAAACAAACAATTTCACAAAGTGATGAACAACAATTTTCGTCACTGTCTAATTTTTATATACCTAGGGGGGGTAATATGGGGTACCGAGGGAGGTACCCAAGGTAATAATGTAATAATGGGATGAGCCATAGTAATAAATAAGGTGGTTAACCCATGTCATATAAGGGACCACAAGTAGTTAATAATAATGTAAGGGGCCCATGGTATTAGTTGATGGTATGAGGAAACCATGGTAATGGTGCATGGTATTGTATGTATGAGACCTATATAGAGGCTAGAGACTCCACATGGAGGGATATGAAGAGAAGTATTCTTGTATGAACATGCATATGGCTTGTGGAGTATTCTCCTTCCTTAAGGAGTGAATGTATGATGTTGCCATACCTTAAGGGTTTGATAATAAAGAAGCATTTCTATCTATTTCTATCTTGTTATTCTTGGGTTTATTTGTATTCTCATATCTTTTTGGGTTAGATCTACAACAAGTGGTATCAGAGCACTTTCTTGGGCACAAAAGTGGAGAATTTTTTTTACTTTTTGCAGGAATTCAAGGGCAGCGAGTTTGCAGATCATATCTGTACGTTTTGGTTCAAGATCTGCAAAATCTGATTGCAGATCTGTATTCTTTGTAAAAAAATAGCCGATTTCAAAAAAAAAATCGGTCAAATCAGAGTCTGGATGAAGGAGATATCGCTGATTTAAAAATCAGTGGGGTTGCAGATAATTTTTCAGGGCAACGAGTTTGCGGCGCAGATCTAGACGTCCTGGTGCAAGATCTACAAGATCTAATTGTAGATCTGGAATCTTTGTGAAAAAACACCTAATTTCAAAAAAAAAAAAATCAGTCGAATCGGAGTCCGGATGAGGGAGATATCGTTGATTTAAAATCA
>APFE030435987.1:497506-524337 GCA_000404065.3 Pinus taeda | reverse complement strand
AGGTTATAATAGAGATTCTGAGCAATATTGACGAAACTGTGACAATTTCAAATTTTCGCCAATTTTTTTTGTGATGGGGTACTTAGATCAGAAATTGAAGGCCTTATATAGATTTGATGGCTCTCATCCAGCCAAATGGCTAGCAACAATGGAGAAATATTTCGAATTGGATGACATCGATGATGATTACAATCAGCTTAAGATGGGGAGCAATTATTTGGACTATGAAATACGACAATGGTACATAGGGAATCAACGTGGCTATGAAAGGTTCTTGACTTGGGACGCCTTCAAAAAAGCTCTTATGGACCAATTTGACCGTAAAATTTTTGTGGATAAGCTCACACAGACAGACACAGAGCCTAGCAAAGACTTTATTTTTACAGGAAAGAAGGAAACCAAAGAACCAAAAGGGTTATTTTTTGCTGGTATCTCTCCTTATTACAGGTTCATGGATTGATTCAGAAGGAGAAAATCATTGTGTCTATAAATCCGAGTTGCAAGCAAAATCTCATAAATGTTAACTTGGCAAAAAAATTGCAAATTTCAGCAAAACAAATTGAAAACACACGAGTGGATGATAATGATGTTCAAATGTACAAGGATTTGAAGATTTCTATGGATAAGTATGTGTTGCATGGTGATTTTTATGCTTCAGAGATGGATACTATGGATATTGTTTTGGGATATCCTTGGATGGAATCAGTAGGTACTATCAATATTAATGTACAGAAGAAATTCCTGAAGCTCTGGTATAAAAAGAAGAAAATTACATTACATGATATTTCCACTAATAAACACATAGAGTCCAAGGAGGCTGAAGCAGAAGATGTTCCAGGGTCTGACATATCAGATGATGAGCAGTTGATGGTCGACAATCAGACACAAACAGAGGATGAAGAAGAAAAGACTACAGGTGATGATACATCAGAGGAGGACTCAGTGGTTGAAGTCATATTGAAAAGAAGACACCACAACAGGCACCACAGCAGGGTGAAGTAAAGAAAAAGACACCGTGGGTTAAAACTTCAACATATCATCACCCACATCACCCCGCAAGACAACCAACAAATGGAAACCAATTAGCCACAAGGACAACAACCCCCACAAGATGGAGACGAAGGAGTGAAGATCCACCTTCTACACATCAACACAGAAGAGCGGCCACGGTCAACTTCCATCTCAAGCGAGCAAGGCACCAGCGAGATCGAGGGTTCACCTTTCTCTTGGATGGCTAGATGCACGTGCATGGTATCATTGGACTACTCTTTTGAGTATATCTTATTATTTTTGTTCTTCCCATGTTTTGGGGATGAAACATGCTAAAGGGGGTGGAATGTTATATACCTAGGGGGGGTAATATGGGGTACCGAGGGAGGTACCCAAGGTAATAATGTAATAATGGGATGGGCCATAGTAATAAATAAGGTGGTTAACCCATGTCATGTAAGGGACCACAAGTAGTTAATAATAATGTAAGGGGCCCATGGTATTAGTTGATGTTATGAGGAAACCATGGTAATGATGCATGGTATTGTATGTATGAGGCCTATATAGAGGCTAGAGACTCCACATGGAGAGATATGAAGAGAAGTATTCTTGTATGCACAAGCATATGGCTTGTGGAGTATTTCCTTTCTTAAGGAGTGAATGTATGGTGTTGCCCTACCTTAAGGGTTTGATAATAAAGAAGCATTTCTATCTATTTCTATCTTGTTATTCTTGGGTTTATTTGTATTCTCATATCTTTTTGGGTTAGATCTACAACACTAATGAACAAAAAATGATGCCGCAATATGACAATCCACGAATGTCATCATAATTGGACTCCGCAATGTGATGAATAAAAACATTGTCAACCACGTTTAATAAAGTCAACTATGATTGAGCCTTGGTTGACCATGGTAAAAAACAATCAATCATGGTCATCTATGGTAAATCATAGACAATCACAGAGAAATTGGGCAACCGTGGTCAACTAAGGTCAAACATGATCAAACCATGCTCAATAATGCTCGTTGTGGTCAACCATGGACAACATGGTCAACCAAGGTCAATATGGACATCATGGTCAATCATGGTTGACCATAATCATTTGTAAGTAAATGCAGACAACCCTGATTAACCATGTACATCATAGTCAACTATCTTAACCAAAGTCACCATGCTTGACCAATCTCAACCATTATCAAACATGGTCAAATAAAATCAGTGATTATGAAATATGGTCAAACATTATTGCTCATTATCGTCCATGGTTAGCCATAGTCAACCATGTTCGAACTTGTTTAGTCATAGTAAATGGGCAAACAAACAATGACACACTTAAACAAAAAAAAATGATGTCATAGTGTGAAAAAGAACAAATGATGTCACAATGTCACAATCACAAACAATAAATGACGTTGCAATGTGATGAACAACAAATGATGTCGAAATGTGATGACCAGAAAACACGGTCGTCATGTGACAAAGAATAGATGTCATTGCAATGTGATGAGTAACAAATGTCATCATATGTGTCGAATAACAAATGATGCTACAATGTGATGATCCACAAATGACATTACAATTGGACATTGTAATGTGATGAACAAAACCATTATCAACCATGTTTAACTAAGTCAACCATGGATCCTTGGTTGACCATGGTCAAACACCTCAACCATGGTTAACTATGGCCAAACATGGTCAAACCATGTTCAATAAATGCTCTTTGTGGTTAACATGGTTAGTCATGGTCAACCATGGACAATATGGTTGAACATGGTTAATCGAAGTCAATGCGAACATCATGGTCAACCATAATCATTTATAGGTAATGCAAACAACCTTGATCGACCATGTACCCATAGTCAAACATATGTTAACTAAAGTCAACCATGTTCAACCAAGCTCAAACATGGTCATATAAACTCGAAAATTATTAAACATTGTTAATCATTATCAATGATGGTCAACCATAGTCAACCAAGCTCAACCATGGTTAACATATGATCAAACAAGATCAAACCACTGTAAAAAATGGTCCAACATGGTTAAACATTGTTAATCATTATTAACCATGTTTAACCATAATCAACCTTAGTTTTTCATAATCAATTATGTTCAATTATAGTCAACCATGAGGTATACTATGATCAACCACGATCATCTCTGGCAAATCATGGCCAACCTTAGACAATCATTGTCAACCCCTGTTCAACATGATCAAACATGGTTAGAATGGTTGAATATGGTCAACAAAGTCACAATGGTCAACCAAGGTCGCCATGGTTTCCATGTTCAACCAATGGCCAATTTATAATTTTTTGTCATCCATCGTCAATTATAGGTCAACTTGATCATTGTGGTTAACTATTGGTAAACATGGTAAACAATAGTCAACCACAGATCAACATGGTCCATTATAGACACCATGATCAATGATGGTCGCTACAGGTCAACATGGTCACCATGGTCAATCATAGTCAACTATAGGTCAACATGGTAACTATGGTTACCATATCAACTATAAGTCACCATGGTCGAACATGGTTTATAATATTCATCTATTGTCAACATGGACAACCATAATCTATCATAGAAATCTATGACAAACCATGTTCACCCATGGTCAATCCCTAGTAATCATGCCTAACCATAGTTAACCATGGTGAACCATCATCATTAATGATCAAGCATGGATAACCATGGTTAGCCATGATCAATCATAATTAATGATAATTGACTATAATTAGATGTGGACAACCATGGTCATCCATGGTCCACTATATGTTGACCATAATAAACTCTCTTCAACCATAACTTGAACATATTTAGCCATAATCAACCATAATTTACTAATTCTCCCCATGCACGACAACAATCAACTAATAGGACCACCTTTCATGCACTTTTGAGAGTATGAAAATGATACCAATTAACATGTATCAAATGCATTTATTAATATAATTGTGCTAGTACCATTTCAAGGTATTGTCTAGTGAAGGCCACTATTTCGTGGTGAAATTCTTGGCGGAATCAAGTGAAAAGAATTTTAAAAAATCTAACTGGAGTATTTGAATTTTTTTTTTTATAGTGGAAATAGATTCAGCACCATCAAAAACCTCGGGGCCACTCAAAACCTGAAGCTTGACAACAGTAACCTAATTTTTTCAAAATCCTACCCGAATTTCCATTATTTTCCGGGGGAAATTGTAACCTCCTTAGAGTATGCCCTACTTCAGTAAATAGGCATACAGTTAGGCATACACGGAAACGCATGACAAGGAATATGGGGACAAAAAGTTGTTGCCTGAAATCTGTCTATTTTTGGCAAAAAGCATTGGATGTGCACTGGATATATTCTCTCTTTTCGCGTGACAAAAGCAAAAAGCGCACGTTCAAGCTTTTGTTCGTTCCGTCTGTCTGTTTGTTGTCGGTGTCTGGTGGTCTACGTTACTAACCGGAAGTTCAAAAAATTTCTTTATTTAGCCGTTGGATGGATGGTAGCGCTCTCTGCACGCTCTCTATTTAAAGTATTGTACTTCAGATGAATTGATTTCATTAGAACATACATTACGCATTCTTGTATTATGGTTTTGAGATGACATGGCCACGTTGGAAATATTAGTGTACCAGCGGTGCCATTTTTCTCTTGCTCTCATCTCTTCTGCAATGATGGATTTCTTTTTATTTGCAGGTCGCCTTTTCTTGCTTTGTTTTCTGCATATCATTATGTGCAGGAGGACCTTATTTCCTTCAATTGCATGAATTGTTTCTATTTATGCGCACCTCTGCTGCTGTTTATTTATTTTCCCTCTCTGTTTTGTTATTTAAAGACACCCCGTGTCTTCTTTCCTTGGGTTGGGATTTCTGTGCATGTTTGTTTATTTTTCCCTCTCTGTTTTGTTATTTTTGTTTTTAAATTGCCACCGGTGGTCTTCTGTTTCGGGAATTCTGTGTATGGTTAATCCATTTGTTCTACATTTATATGTTTATTTCGGGATATTCTTTAAATTTACCAATATTTTAAGGGGAGTATGTGCGGGTACCGTACTTGCTTTAATTGAGCGTGGAGTTTGAGCCGCAGGACATTAACCCTCAGGTAAAAAAATTGCCCTACGGTAAAGAAACTATGATGGTTAAACATTATTTCTCTTTCATTTTTCATTTAACACAGTAAATGTTGAGTAGATTTGTTAAAGGAAGGTTCAGTTGGGTAAAATAAATAAAGCATTGTTGTTTTGTATATTTAGATTTAAACAATAATTGCTTTGAAACCTTAGAGATGAAGGAATAGGTACAGAGAGGGGAAGGAATAGGTACAGAGAGGGGGTCGGGGCTTAAATACTATCTGAATTTTTCTTATATTTTTAGGATTTGTACATAAATGGTCTAATAACAACCATAACAGAGTACTATAAGAGTAGAGTATTTTTAAAAGAGATATATTTTTTGAGATACTTATATTCTTCTTGACCTATATTCCTAGAACTCAACTCTGCTGGGTTTGGGTTTTATGGCAGCTGAGGCACTGCAGCACTAGAGGATGGGGGCTTTCAATGTTCGAGACTCATCGCTGCTGAAAGAGAATTCGTTTCAAATTGAAATGAGAAGCTGATAAACCTGTAAGTGGTAGAGTATTTTATATTGATTGATTGATAATTTTTATGTACCATTTGAAAAAATGTATCTCTTATATAAGAATAAAAGAGTATTCAGTTGAGCATAAAAATGTAGGTATTTAATATTTTTATATTAGATTAGCAACTCTAAATTTAAATAACAGAAACCAAATATTATTTAAGTCTGGATTTAAAATGATAGAAACTAAACAATATAGAATATAATTTGTTTAAAGATTAAATTAAAAATTAAAAATTAAATGATAGAATTTTTTAAATATTAGATTTAAAAGATCAAAACCAAAGAATGTAAGTTAGCTATTTTTTAAACCTTAGGTTTAACAAATAGAAATCAGATGGTGTCGATTAGATATTTTTTAAACCTTAGATTCAAATAATAAAAACTAAAAACCAAACAGTGTAGATTAGATATTTTTTAAACCCTAGATTCAAATAATAGAAACCAAATAGTGTAGATTAAATATTTTAAATTCCTAGATTGATATAATAGAAACCAAAATGTTTTAGTTTGAAATTGGAATTGATAACACTAAAAAATTGGTGTGGTTCTTTGTCCTTTAAATTCAAATCAAGCCTTAATTGATTTGGTTGAAGTGAAAAGGCCAAGAATAAAAAATGAAAGGCAAAGGGATGGAAGTGGAAAGGAAGGGAAGTCATGAGTCATGACCTTGGATAATGATCCAAACCAAAGGAGAGTCAAACCTAAGGACTTGAATGATGATTACAAATGAAGAAGAGTTGAACTCGAGACCTTGGACTATTTTTCCTCTCTTCATTTCGATCTCCCCTTTGGCTTTACACCTTGAAGTTATTCTCACACATGTGGTGAATGTCAAAAGGGTTTGATGTTGAAATTTAATGACTAAAAAAAGTTTCCAACAATCCCAACCCTGTTTTAATTTCACCTTATCACTCCCATTCCGTTAAATTCCCTTTCCCATAAACATACATTCAACATTTAGAATTCCGGAAATGAAAATTTCAGATTAAAACACATGGGACTGTCAACACATGTTGCAAATAAATATGGACATAACTAGACCAGCAACACACATAAAAGTACACACAAATTTTTGGTCAACTTAGACCTAGGCAAAACCCCTTCAATCTTCTCCGGGGAAAACCTGTTAGAGAGCTCTTCAAATTTATTTATCTTTCAAGTTCAGGAAAAATACATTTGCAGACAAAACAAAACATCAAAATACAACTTATCTCTTCAGCCCAAAACTCCTTGAAAACCATGCCCACTTTGCCTCGATTTTTGTACCCACTTGAAGCTGAAAATATGTACTGTACGGATATGACTATACGGATTTCCAAATTGCTATACAGATTGTTTTTTTCAAAAACTTCTCTCGAACAACATGCAGCTCACAACATTCAATGTTGTTCATACTTTACCTTCTGCTGTGTTCTAAACTTTGATTTCCATGCCCAACTTTGCCCAGACATCACTCCTTCAACTTGCTGCGACAAATTTCTCCTTCATAACTTTTCCAATCTGCTCATGAATAATGAATGCAGTCTCTCTTTTCTTTTTCCCCTTTTGTTTCCCTAAATGTCTTTTGGGCAACCCTAAGATCTAATGGCTCATATTCATTTAGATCAAGGGATGAGAATAAATGTGCATTTAATTCTCACTTTCTATTTTTTAACTCACCCATTAAATAAAGTGCCCACATAGTACTTTATGTCTAAAGTCACTTTTCACTTTATAATTGAACATTGACTTTACCACTTATAAAGTCACTTTCACTTTATAAAGTCACACTAAGGAAAATAATTATTTTGGACACTTTTCCCTAGGTAGAGACTAACTCATGGGAAACCACTTGTCCAAGATACATTACAAATCAACACTCCCTCTTACCGAGGAAAGTGTTTCTTACCACACTCATTTTGTCCCTGAAATGGACATGCTTGCCTCTTGGCAAGCACTTCGTGAGAACATCGACCACCGGCTCATTTGTTGATATATACTCCAGCTTCACTGCCCCTTTTTGAACATAGTCCCTGATGAAATGATATCTGATGTCAATGTGTTTTGACCTATCATGAAATATTGGATTCTCCGTGAGTTTAGTGCAACTTTAATTATCACAGTGAATAACCGTCGGTCTCAACTCCTGATCAAATAGGCCATACAACAACTTGCGAAGCCAAATGGCCCCACAACTAGCCTGACTAGCAGCCATATACTCAGCCTTAGAAGAGCTCGAAGCAACTGACTTTTGCTTTCGACTGAACCATGACACAACTGCCGAACCCAATCCAAAGCAACACCCTAAAGTGCTTTTCCTGTCAGAAGCACAACCTGTCCAATCTGAATCTGTGTAACCTGCCAACCTCACTCCATCTCCCCGCCTACAGTCTAGACCATAATCAACAGTCCCCTGCACGTAGAGAAGAATGTGCTTTGCAGCTACCCAGTGCACCTTCTTGGGCCCAACCATGAATTGGCTAAGTGTGTTCACTTCAAAATATATATTTGGCCTAGTGTTGACCAGATACATCAAGGACCCAATAAGCTACCTATACAATGTGAGATCCACCAAACTAGAATCTGAAGCATGAAGCTTCTTCCAGTTGGTGATCATAGGTGTAGACATGGGTCTACAGTCTGCCATGTGAAATCTGCTCAACACATCCACAACATACTGCCCTTGCCCCTTCTCCTGCCACACCTCAAGCCCCAAAAAGTAATGCATCAGCCCAATGTCCTTCATCTCGAAATCCATAGCAAGATCCTCCTTGCAACCACTAATCAATCTCTTTGCCCCAGTAATGAACAAGTCATCAACATACAACACAAGAATGAGCGAATCATCCCCTACAACAATGTAGTATAGGTTCGGATCTGCATCACTCTTCATGAAACTCATCTACTGCAAGTAAGTATCAATCCTCGAATACCAAGCTCTCGAAGCTTGCTTAAGTCTGTAGAGTGCTCGCCTCAACCAGCATACATGGGTCTCCTGCCCAAGTACCTCAAAGCCCTGTGGTTGCTCAACATACACCTCCTCCTCTATAACTCCGTTCAGAAATGCGGTCTTCACATCCATCTGATGGATCTGCCAACCCATTTCTGCAACAATAGAAATAAGGGCCCAGATAGAAGTGTACTGAGCTACGGGAGCGAAGGTTTCATCATAGTCAACTCCCTCTATCTCTGAGAACCCTCTAGCCACAAACGTTGCCTTGAATTTCTCAATGTTGCCATCCGCAACATCTTGATCTTGTAGAGCCACTTGGAAGTCACAACCGACTTGCCCTCAGGCCTAGGCACTACTTCCCAGACATTGTTCTTAATGATAGGGGCATACTCCTCCACCATAGCCTCTCTCCATACCTCCTGGTTGGCAGCCTCCTCATAGCTAGTAGGTTCAGAGTCAACAATGCTGGTAGCCTTGGCTACATAATTGCAAAACTGCTCAGGTGGCACACACTCCCTGTTCACCCTCTTTGGAGGACCAACAGACTCCGCTTCCTTCAAGGTGTCTTGAAGCCACTTGGGCCTCCTCTTCCTTGAAGAAGCTTCCACATAGGGAACCTCATCCTCTGCTCCCTAGTTTGGTGAACCTGAAGGTTTGCCAACTGACCCTGGTGTGTTTGTACCAGCACCTATCCTCGAAGAACTTGTACTAGCACTTGTGCTTGTGTCAGCTGAAGTGCCATGTGAACTCTGTACCAATGGACTCCCTAAAGAAGTGCTCGGTGAACTCGCCACCATTGCCCTAGATGGCACTGACATTGAAGTACCTCTTGTACCAGTCGATCCAGAACCCTGAGGTCATGCTCCTTGCACCTGACCTCCTTGCTAAGGAGAAGTTTGTGACTCTCTCTCATCATACTCTCGTGATCTTCGAAAGGCCCTCTCCTCCTCGAACTTCACATCCCTCCTAATCACCACTCTCCGTTTAGAAGGAATGAAGATTCGATAGGCCTTCGAAGCCTCGCTGTAACCCATAAAGATACCCTTCTCTACCATGGGTTCTAGCCTCGTCCTTTGCTCCTTGGGGATATAAGAATACGTGAGACATCCAAAGATAAGAAGATGTGCCACATGAGGCTTCTCTCCAGTGAAAGCCTCCTCTGGAGTCATATTCTCCAAAACTCTGTGAGGACTCTTATTTTGAAGATAAACAACAGTATTGCAGGCCTTAGCCCACAAAAACAAAGGCAACCTGATCATGAATCATTACTCTAGCAGCCCCAACGATAGCTCTGTTCTTCCTTTCAGACACCCCATTCTGCCAGGGGTTGTAAGGAACCGTGAACTTTCTCTTAATGCCCTCCTATGCACAAAATTTAGAAAACCCACCATCGGTGTACTCAGCACCATTGTCTGACCTCAAGACCCGAATATTCCTATCTACCTGCTTTTCCACAAGAGCTTTGAACTCTTTAAAGCGACTGAAGACCTCACCCTTGGTCTTCAGGAAATATATCCAAGTCCTCCTAGAGTAGTCATCAATGAATATAACTTAATACTCATAACCACCCAAAGACACATGAGACATACAACCACTAACATCAGTATGAATCAAGTCTAGTATATTTGTAGATCTGCTGTCGCTTGCTGGGAATGGTAACTTGGTGTACTTGCCCAAAGAACACCCTATGCAGACCTCATAATGCTCGACATTGAAATCAAGAACTCCAGTATTGATCTTCCTTAGTAATCTCAAAGCTCCATGATGCATATGCGCCATCCTCTGGTGCCATAACTCACACAAGTCTCTACTGTTGGTGGTACTAGTGTGAGTGCTACTAGATGTGCTACTCACCAATGCTCTTGCCGAATGAAAACTAAACCTATATACTTTCCCAGAGCGGACTCCAATCACTTTGGCCAAAGTGATGGAAGCTCCCTTGGGATGCATCAATACCTGCCATCCTGAGAAGGTGACATCAAATCCCTTCTCCTCCATAGCAAACACTGAAATCAAGTTCTTCTTCATCCCCGAAACATACAAAACATCCATGGCCTTCAAAGGAGGCAAAGACTCCCTCTCAAAGGTCACAATCCCCACACCAACAACTCTCACAGTGCAGTCATCTCCTAGTACAATCTCAATATCAAGTGCCCTCTCTGCAAGCTCTGAAAATAACTCTCGTGCACCTATCATATGGCGGGAAGCCCCACTGTCTATGTACCACACATCGGATGATGTACTCCTACTAGATGTGAAAAGCTAAGTTACCGGAAATGCCTGAGGAATTTGCCCGAAATGCGAATCCCTGTTTTCCAAACGGAAACAGATAGATCCTTGTCCGAAACATTGTAAAAACGTTTTTGTGTCGTTTCAAAAAATCAGAAACTTCGGATTTGGAATTTGATATGTTTCCAAGGGTTTTAAATTTTTTTGGATCCGTTTCCAGAAATCTGGAAATGTTTATGGAAATGGATCCATGAAAATTGTGATCAGAATCCACCCTTAAAATGTTAAAATCATGAAAATTTGTATAGCCATAAATAAATAATAAAAATGAAGAAATCAGATTATAAAGTCACTATAAACACAGTCTCATAACGTCTCTTCTAAATCTTTAGAAACAACAACACTCCATATATTTATCAAGGATTCTTACTACCCAGAAAAGGATAGATGTTCAGAAATGCAAACAGAAGCATTTGATGAATGTCTTCATAAAGAGATTTATTTGAGCGATTAATTTTCAGTTTGGTTAAGGTTTTGTTAATTGTCATTGATTTTGCTCTTGATTTTATAAATCCCTGCAATATAATAAATATTCTCTAGCCAATCTTTTGCTTGCATATAGTAAAAAGACCAAGCTAAAGTTGGGAAGATTGAAATGTTCAAGTAGGTCTTGACGGAATATTCCAATGATCCCATGGGCCTTTTAATTGCCATGCAAGGAAAATAGATACCATCTGCCATGCATGACACGTTCTTTGAAGGAGTTGGACTTGAAAGCACAAAGGCTGTAGCGTTTTTTATTACATTACTAATGATGATGACAATATCTTGAATGTTATAATAATCACTAATGACGATGACAATATTTATGCTGAATTGATGATAATTATTTGTTTATGTTGAATTCATGATGATGATTATGTATTTTTAGATATAGAATCTAGATTCTGAAATATGAATGGTAATATGAAATTCATATATATATATATATATATGTCGTTTCCTTGCCGTATCATATCCGGATTTTTTGAAAATTTGTCATATCCATTTCAAACCCCATATCCGTATTTGTTTCAGTGCAACTTAATGTAGAAGTAATAAATGCAAAGTCCTGATCAAACTGTGAAGCAAACTGCTCCACCTCTGCTGAAGCTGTAGTACCCTTCTTCCCCTTGTTCTTCCTCTCAGGACACGTAGCAGCATAGTGTCCCATCTTTTGATATGCCCAACATTTGACTTTGGACATAATCGTATCTTTCTTCTTCTTCTTCTCCTTTCCCTTAGCCCCATCTGATGAGGCCCCTTTCTTGGCCTTCCCTTTGTTCTTTCCCCTAGTTGTCAAGGCTACATCCTCCTCATCTGCTATCTTCACCCCACCACTGCTAGTCTTCTGTATCTCATGCTGCACACAATCATCCCAAAATCTGTCCCAATTGGGAAGATTCTCCCTAGAGGTAACAACATCTCCAAAGACCTCCCAAGACTTAGGAAGTCCCGCTACAACTATCCTGACTAACTCCGTGGGTGCAACTGTCTCGCCAATAGCAGTCAAATCATTACGTATCTGTTTGACCCTACCAAGATAATGAACTACACTTTCAACCTTTGGCATCCTGATCTTCTTCAATTGTTCTTTGAGTTACCATCTTCCTGCCCTCATTGGTACTCTGATAGAGAGTGGTTAGAGCTGTGCACATCTGATATGCATATGTGTTTCCTCTCACTTGAGGAACCACATGATTCTTCAGACAATCCATCAAAATCCTTTTTGCCTTTGCATTATTTTTTTGTGAATTCGGCAAGTTCATCTGCAACAGTAGGAGGTACACCGTACAACCACTTGCGCACTATGTCCCAAACTGTTGCCTCCTCAAACACTGTTTGAATTCTCTCATTCCAAACGACATAGTTAGATATCCCATCCAGTCTGTCCTCTATCCTTAAGAACATAGCCATGACTGCTGTCTAAAATTTACAAAACCAAGAAAATGGAGAAATGAACTTTCCAGCACACCTTTCTATCCCAAAAGTTCAGTTTGCTATCCAAAAATTCAGTTTGTTGTCCCAAACCACTTTCAGCCTGTAGCTCTGATACCATGTTCAAATTTAATGACTAAAAAAAGTTCCCAACAATCCCAACCCGGTTTTAATTTCACCTTATCACTCCCATTCAGTTAAATGCCCTTTCCCATAAACATACATTCAACATATATAATTCCGGAAATGAAATTTTCAGATTAAAACACATGGGACTGTCAACACATGCTGAAAATAAATATGGACATAACCAGAGCAACAACCCACATAAAAATACAAAGATTTTTGGTCAACTTAGACCCAGGCAAAACCCCTTCGATCTTTTCCGGGGAAAACCTATTAGAGAGCTCTACAAATCTATTCATCTTTCAAGTTCAGGAAAAATACATTCGCAGACAAAACAAAACAACAAAATACAACTTATCTCTTCAACCCAAAACTCCTTGAAAACTGTGCCCACTTTGCCTCAATTTCCGTCCCACTTGAAGTTGAAAATATGTACTGTACGGATACGACTATACGGATTGTATTGTATAGACTGTACAGATTTCTATACCGCTATACAGACTGTACGATTTTTTTCAAAAACTTCTCTTGAACGGTGTGCAACTCACAACATTCATTGTTGTTCGTACTGTACCGTCTGTTGTCGTCTAAACCTTGATTTCCATGCCCAACCTTGCCCAGAAATCACTCCTTCAGCTTCCTGCAACACATTTCTCCTTAAGAACTTTTCTCCATCTCTCAGCCTCCTTTCTCTAATCTGCTCATGAAGAATGAATGCAATCTCTCTTTTCTTTTCCCCCTTTTGTTTCCCTAAATGACTTTTGGGCAACCCTAAGATTTAATGGCTCAGATTCATTTAGATCAAGGGATGAGAATAAATGTGCATTTAATTTTCACTTTCTATTTTTTAACTCACCTACTAAATAAAGTACCCACATTGTACTTTATGTCTAAAGTTACTTTTCACTTTATAATTTAACATTGACTTTACCACTTATAAAGTCACTTTCACTTTATAAAGTCACACTTAGGAAAATAATTATTTTTGACACTTTTCCCTAGGTAGAGACTAACCCATGGGAAGCCACTTGTCCAAGGTACATCAAAATCAACATTTGACCAATGCATAAATATCTTCCATGGTGCAATACTTCACAGGGATCAATTGAATTGTGACATGGAGTTCACATTATCTCATTGGCAGGTTGGTTATTGCTGTAACTTATGTTTAGTTCCATTTGATTCTAAGTTTGTTTCTTTTCAATTTGGAATATGGAGTAAAAGAAAGTATATATGCGACAATATACACGCCAAAACACTAATAACTAGCATAGATCTGTTTTAACATTGGATTTATTATGCACTGAGATACTTAGATTTTTGAATGTCAAAAGGGTTTCACGACTTCATATATATCTTTTATGATATCTACTTCATGGGGATAATTTCTCTCATGAGGATCACATTATATCATTCAATTTCTCTTGCAAGGATCATATTATGTCATTGGTCATATGCATAGTTCTATGTGATTTTAAGTTTGTTTCTTTTCAATTTGGAATATGGAGCCTGTTAGCTCTCAAACTCTGCCTTAGGAGCAAAAGTCCCAACTTCTGTATGAGAGCCTAAAGGAACAAAAAGAAAGCTACCCACTATCACCTAAAAGTCACTTAAGCTAAAGTGTATAGGAGTGTGAGTATTGATTAGCTTAAATTGATCAAGATTATTAACCCAAAAAATTGGATTGGCCTTTAAGATGTGAGAATTGAGTTTTTCCAAGTGTTTGATTGATTAATAGGAGTGCATAATAAGTCTATTAGGTGAATCACTATTGCTTGTGTCGGTATACCAGAAATGTTGATCATATGATTAAGTGAATAGATTATCTTCCATAGCAAGTACTCAATGATATTCAGTATGAAGCTTATCACCACAAGATCACAAGATTATTTTGGGAGATAATGTTCATAACCAAGTATTATCAATATGCTTGCAACATAATTCAAAGCGGTTCAGATACCAGGGCCGAAGTTCATCCATTATCATCATTTAAGAAATGTCATCAACATCACATGGTTTCAAGAAAATGGTGATTGCTCTATTTTAGTGATGAATGTTAAAATATGTGTATCACATAATTTCAGTGTAAGTAGATTCCTGAAGTTCACTTTTGTTGAGTAAATTCCAGAAATACTTAAACGCCTTAGCTTATCACAATTAAGCTAATCAAATTCAAGTGCACAATGCGTGAATCATATCCATTCGAGATGTTCTCAAGGGATTCAGCACTTATCGTTATTGGGAGCATAACTCAGAAATCAAAATGAATTAAACAAATGGGCAAAGACTGTTGTGAAACCCTCAGTTTTACAGTTTATATATCAGTGAAGGTCAATCCAATAACTGTTGAAGTGCAGAATAACATTATTGAGGCATGAGTAATTCAAATAAAGATCTCATAACATAAAATTACTCTTAAGTGATACTTCCATCCTTGAAATAGGTCGTTGGGCAAATTTCAAATGCAAGTTTAAGCCATGAAAATTTCAAGATCAAGCATTAAATGTTTTGAGTGTGACATCCCATACAGCTTTAGATAATTGATTTTTATGTGTTATATTGAATTGAGAACCAAGAGTAGAATATGAAAATGAAAACAAGAATGCTCTTATGAAAGATTAGCCTCTTCACTTTATGGAAACGGAGAGTTGTTCAATCAGTTCCAGAATTATGATATTGAATGATTTGCTTTGTGATGTAAGCTGAAACTGTCAACAATCCATAGAGCTTAGTGATCATGTCATCAAATGTAGCTTGGCATGGTATTGTGTAATGCATCCCAAACAGATGCCAAAGATGTCAAAGCAACCATTTAAACAATTAGCAATGAGAACTTTAAATACTGGTCTGTTATTTAACATTTGCGAATCAGCAAATTCTTACCAGCAGAGAGTTTATTTCAGGTTTTAAGTGCTTACTGTGAATTAAATCCTTTCACTGCCCAAAAATTATCCAATTAGAAACTTAGAAAGATGATTGTTGTATACCATTAGGTACTGACTTGCTTCACCTGGGTAATAATAAAATGAGGCGATGCAAGGAAATCATCAAATAATGGACAGGTCAGCAATAAATAAAAGAATCAGCACTTAGAAATAAAACGCTTCAGCAAACCTGTTGGTCGTTTAAGCACATTATCCATCGATTATACTCTAGGAATTTATTAGATCAGGAAACGACCTGCAAACAGTTTGTTTAAAATGAGTATCCTGTGCTTGAATTTAAACCATGCAGCAACTAGGGTTCTGATCACATGTATCATTCCATCAACCAGTTTTGAGAAATGTTTGACGATTTCTCTAGGATTATCAAATCTATGCACAAAATTATGTGCTGAATGCTCAGATCTAAAATAAGAGTGTCGAATCATTTAATGTAAAATAATTCCAGGAAGGTGCCTGCAGAAAAACAAGTTAACTGCTAAATTCCAGGATGTAAAATTTAGATCTGAGAGTTATGAAAATTATGTTGAGAGTATGGTGATAAATCTCTGCAAACAACAAGGCAATGAAACATTGGTTTTATTCCTGGAAAGGAAGATTGATTTGATAGAAGGTTGTGTGGACTCTGGAGAGTGTGACCTGCAAATAGAAACTCAAGCTTGCTGCAAAGATAATGATAAATGCTAGGACATTCAAGCTTAGAGAAAGCAACTTAGATAAAAAATAAATTGAGATCTAAAAGTACCCTATGTTGCTTGAAAAACAAAATTTGTAAGGGGAAAGTTGAGACTGAGATGGTTAGAAGAAAGATAAACACTTGGTGCTACCATTGGGCATGGAGTGTAATCCATCCCTTGAGTAGAGGCCCTTTTCTTCTTTGATGTTGAAGTCCCCTTACATCTCCTACAGAATGCTTAGAAAACAACAAACAAGGGTATTTTTAATGACTAGACTAATGCTTTGAATTTCAAACTTAACTTAAAAATTTACATAGAAATAAGATAGAGATAACTCATAACTTATTAGCATTGCTAGCTTGCAATAGCCTTTGTCCAATGAAATTTGTATGCCAAATCCCTTCTATGATTTACGTAGGACATAATACTAAAGGAAATAGAGAAGAAAACATACCCAATGCTGAGCAAATAAGCTTTTTATTCCATTTCCAGCCATGCCAAATGAGATTGACACCCTCCTTAAATAGGTAGAGGGCTCCTCAAAACCATACTTAGAAAACCACGAGCTACAATGAAACATTGTGCTCATACCGTGGGCTAGCAAAACCATGAGCCAATATCATGTCCTCAGTGAAAACCATGTGAGAAAAGTTGAAAACCATTAGAAGTTAAAACAAACTCCTAAAAGCTAGGATGCCCTCCTCAAAGTGAGCAAAACTCCAACTAACTCCACATGTGTGAGGTCAAAGAGGAGAGAGGTTAAGTGCACCATTCCTTTAATTGAGCTAGCAACCTATAGAAGCACATATGTGAGACAAAAAAAGGGTCAAAACGTGAGTGTCCCACTGATTTTCTTTCATGCAACAAACCCTTCACATGTGAGAATAGGTCAAGATTAGGTGTGCCCCTTCTAGAAGCTTCTAAAGGCCACATGTGTGAGTGAGGAGAGAGAAAAGTTGCTCTTTCTAGGAGGATCCTTACTTGTGCTGAGTAATACATGCTTGTGTGGCTTATACAAGTTCCATATGTTGACAAGCGTACAAAGTGTTGATGTGGACACCTTAGTGAAGATGTGACATCCTCATCATTGTCCATTAGGTTGACACATATCCCAATGTAGTGACAGATACCAAGAAAAGTGGCACAGGTTTCAATGTTGGTATATATGGTTGAATCGAGGTACACAGAAGTCTTAACTAGACCTCAGACCATTTAGTGTAGGAGTCCTAGCAGTGGGTCGTACAGTATCGCCTTGACCGCGGTTGTGCGCAGAGGCAAGTAAGATGTCCCTGTTGGTAGCAAGGGTGTGACATGCGCAACAAGCCAAGGAAGGTGATACTATATGACCCACTGCTGGGACTCCACCAAACGGTTTGAGGTCTAGTTGGGACTTCTTATCGGGGGGTCCCCTGACATGTTGGCGGGTCCAACACCGTCAACATTTCTGGCGCTAGGAGTGCCAAATGACAAGCTGTGTCCTCTCATCCTGTTTTGAACCTTTGCGCATCTATCATGGATACTGTCACTCTCGCCCCTCCACGATGTTTTTCGCATGTTGAACCTCTCGACATCACAAGGGAGTTTTTTGATCTCTTGTCCGAATTCACGTATGATGGTGAAGGTGAAGTGGCCTGACCTATGCACTTACAAGATTTCTTTGCAATGCTCGACAATGCAGACGAATGCTCTGATGAAGAGGCCAGCCTGCTGCTTGCACACACACTTTGCGAATCCCCACTACGGTGGTGCTGGAGTCTACCACCTGGCAGCATGCACTCACTTGAGCAGTTCTGTGATCTCATTGAATCTACTTTCCATCATTTTGACCTAGAACCTCTTGACAAAGAACTGTTACAATAATGGAAGGCCCTGCACGAATCGCCTATGGAATTTTGGGACTGCTTCCGTGTGTTGCAGTTTCAAGCTCCGAAAAGTCAAATGAAATTCCAGTATCTCATGGACAGATTTGAGTACTGTCTTACCAAATCTGTTAATCCTAAAAGGAAGTTTAAGCCCAAGCTCCACTCAACATACTTCGGTGATGGAGTTGCGCAATTACAGACGGACACGGTCGCCGTCATAAGTAACTATCTACCGTCCCCTCATCAAACAACTCCACCACTGCAGAGTGATGTGGGAGAATAGGCACACACATCCGTTCAACTGCCACATCCTCCCAACATCACTTCTCTCAATTGTTGCACAAATTGGGTTGCGAATCCCATGGATTGTCACATGTATTTCATACCTCAACCTCCATCTTCGTATTCTGATGATCCTCCAGATTGCATTGTCTTGTGTTCTTCCATTCTACACTTGTTGTGAACGAGGATCAATCTATCGACGGAGTTGGTGTTGCACAACCAACCTGCGTCGTTATTCATGAAGAGTATGACTGGGAGCTTGAGCATCAATCCTCAGCGAAGGATGACTCCCTTCCGTCCGAGCCTCCTTCATTTTTTCTTGACATCTTTGGTAATTCTGCCATCCTTGATTTCACATGTGTATCTCCGTTTAGAAATGCACCCATTGTTGATCATTCGTAGAACACATCGGATGTCAATCCATCATTCGACAACAGAGAGGACAAATCATTCATTGAAAATCCACTTAATTTTTCATCTACCTTTTTCGGAAACACAAAGGGTGAATTTTTCCGCTTCTCATCTACCCCTCTGTTTGATTCATCAGATCATGAGGATGCCGATGAAATCATTGATTTTGCTGATTGTAGTTGTCGTGATCTATTTACCCCCGTATTCGATCATGATGATGATTCTATTGTAGTTGATTTTTCCAAGCCACCTATTTATGATGATCTATTTGTCGACGAAGTCGAAACCCCAAAGACTATCGAGGCACTTAAGCCCGCGCTATTGGTTATGTCAGGCCCTTGCTGTCCTGAGGTTGGTTTCACATCCGATTAGGAAATTGTTGAAACACCCAAGGCTCCTCATCACTCATCTGTATCCATTGAAGATCAATCTCACACATAGATTTCGCTTCCTCCACTCGAATCGCACGATCCCATTGCTCATGCATTGGAGCAAGCACATGTGCACGACATAAGTTGTCTTTGTTTCTCTCGTTTGCTTGCATGTCACAGTCAAGAGTATGCGTATGGTTAACAACTACACGCACTGTCACACAACACCATGGTAAGTCCACGGATTGCATGTCATGCACTTGCACTCATTCATGTTCTGTGGACACATTTAAACTTGGAGTGTGTTTGTCTTCATTGTTATATCTTTCTTGTTTGCTGGCTTGCACAGTTGTGTTGTTCGCGAACCATGCCTTCACCAACATGGGTTGACCAATGCGCCAGTGGCTTCATTGAAAGTATCACTTCCGTGAGCAGACCCATGCACTGTCAGCTTAGGAGTAGTAGTGTTTGCTTTTGGTTTGTTTGCTTGCATGTACGTTTGCTTCTTACTTTGCATGTTTGGTTGCTTGGTTGCTTGTTTGCTTAATCGCTTTGCTTTCGCATTTACTTCTACTTCTGCTTTGTTTTGTGTTTGTTTGTTTGTTTCGTCTGTAGGTTAGTTTCGCTTGAAACCATGTGCGACTCTTGAAACAAGTTGGGTAAAGTAAAAGAGGACTTGTGTAGTTACTAATACTTGGTTATCTGTCGTCTTGCCTCTATATGAGGAACTTGTTATCTTCAGTCCATGATACGTCGATGGAAAATACGTATTGTTCGAAGTGAACCTTGGTGAAAACACAACGCTTGTGCGCTGACTAGTGTCACCTATTCTAGTCAGTTGTTTTTGGGTTAATCCTTGTCAGCTCAATCAAGTAGAGTAAGGTAAGGGGGAAAACCTTAACAAGCACGTCAGAGGTATATATAAACCATTTCTTTGAAGAAACAACCGCTTATGCTCTCAATAAGTTCGGATCCCTCTTTTGCCTCTGAAATGAATAAGTTCTATGCACAGTTATGAAAATGAAAATGAAAAACAAAATAAAAATTTAAAGACGAAAGAAGAGAAAGGCTTCCTGCGCAGAGAGGTGATACAAGTAGCTCTATCGGGGTACTATCCAAGCTTGCTAGCAGCGGAGCGATGCTTGTGTTCTTGCATGGCTCCGCCGGGGCACTGTCTAGGCCTGCTGGCAGCGAAGCAACATCAGAGATGAAACTAAAACTCTGATGACCATGCGGCTTGTGCACCAATAGACCCCTCATCCCTAATCGAAACAACCGTGTTGGCTTGGCTTGGAATGTGTGTCGACCGACCAAGAGCTTGGCAGATGCTACATCTTACAGTCAAGCAAGTACGGAAACCGAGACGAACAGAGAATTGAACAATACTTCCAGAGGTGTTAGACTTGTTTTTCACGAACAAAGTACATTCAGAGAGCTGGAGTTCTACCAGTGTGTCGCCAAGTGTTGTAGCGGCTACAACCACCCTCCAAAATTTTGCCTTAGCTTCGTTTTGGAGCCTCCCTACCAACCATCCTTAGCAGCATGTCTTGCACTGTCAAGTACATAAGCTGCATTGGTTTTTCAGTAGCTTTCCAGCTTGTGCATGATAGTTTGCTTCACTCCCCTCACAGGTTGCCATTACGGACTTGGGCTAGTTGCTGGCTGAGCAACTCCCTTAGAAAATTGTGCAATTCTGAGGGGAACTAGCCTTTCCTCTAGAAATTGCGCAAATCTGTTGGGCAGTCTGCTGGGCTCAGAAATTGCGCAATGCAGTCAAACAACCTTCCTCAGGAAAATTAAGCAATTTGGCCCAACACAGCAACTCAGCCCAGAAATTGAGCAATTATGGGTAGCAGTCAGTTGCTCCTCCCAAAAATTGTGCAATCCCTCTGGTCAGTTAGCCCAACTCCTCCCAGAAATTGCACAAAATTCTCCCTTAGTCAAGCAGGCTATTGCATGTGCCTTCAGGTTGATCGGTTCCACCTGGGACCCAGAAAACTTAACTTGCATGCATGGGCTGCTTTTTCTCGAAATAGCAAAAAACAACATGCAAAAAGCACCCCTAGATTTTAGGGATCTATTTTTAGCAGCTGGAGGTTACATGCAAAGATCGTTTTAGAAACTTTCCTCTAAGTGTCACGTTTTCCTAGATTTGTGGCATGCGCGTCATGAGCCTCAAACTTATTTATTTGACGCTTCAGAGTTCATTCTTCACGTCGATCTTGGAGCTCTGACATCCCACTACACATCCTGGAGTCTTCGGCACATCCAACTCAACTATTTCTAGGAAAGTTCGCTTTACTTGTCTTTGCAAAATTTCTATCGCTTTTTGTGTTTTGGCTTGTGTGAGTGTTATTTGTTTGATTTCTGTGAACGCTCATTGTCGCTTGCATGCATGTTATCCTATACAAGCACCATTTCAATTTTCGTTTGCATCTCACTGTTGTTGCATGCATGACACTGTTTTGCACGAATGATTGCCGATTCGACAACTTGTTTCACACACATGCATGTTTTTCCGTTTTTTGAATCTTGCATTCGCTGTTTGCATGAATGATCATTCACTTTTGCTTATATTCAGTATCGCCATGCATTTACATCTTCATATGCTTTCAGTTGCCTGTCGGCGGGTCTCGACAACCTTGGCCCAGAATCTGCCCTACCCGGACAACATTGCGCAATTTTGAGAGGGAAGGTTCTTCCTTCTTCCCAGAAAATGTGCAAATCTCGCCAGATAGTGTCCTCCAGTCTTGCTTTGCGCAATTCTAAGAGGCAGTCTCTATTGGCCCAGAAAATTGCACAATGCAGTCCGTGGGCCTGTATCACTTGCCAGCTAAAATTGCGCATTGCACAATCTCAGGATTCAGCAGGCCAGTCTGGATTGCGCATTGCACAATTCCAGTAGTTAACCAGCCTCTCGAGAGTCTGGACTGCCTTTTGCGTAATTCCGACAGTCAGTCTCCCGACCTCCCAGTGAAAATTGCGCAATCCTTGCCAGTGAGTCTCCCAGTATGTTGCATGTCAATCCTCAAGTTTTCTTTGGTTTTAACTGATAGATTTCTTGCCATGCATGTCCCCATGTCTCCAGATATAGTAGGTGTTCGTCCGTCTCTCAGTAGTTCAGGATCAATGGCCTCCAAGAGAGCAGGGTCAAAGGACACCGATGGAAGCCCAACTGGAGATGCAGTCCAGCGAGTGTCTACGAGTTTGTTGATTTACGAAAACACCAAGTTGATCATAGACAAAGACATCAAGCGGAAGTGGAAAGAGGTCAATGATGCATTCTTAGGCAAATTTGGGGAAGATCTTGAAGACCGCTCAGTCTATGTGAACATTCACAAGTCTGGCTTGTACCAGATTGCATGCAGGTATCTCGCGTTACCATGTGCGGACATGATACATTGGATCGTCTGGCACACTGATCCCGAGACGATGGTATTGCGAAGTATCATCGGGACGAAGATTGCAACATTCAGGGCACATGACTATCAGTAGATGTACCACTTGCCGAAGCCAACGATCGCCATGGAGACACCCTTCAGCATACCCAACAACAATGCCAACTCCAGGGATATCTTGAAGAACTGTGTGAAGTAGCCAGCCAAATTCAAGATGACACCCAACCAGATTTACAAGGCAAAGATACTACAATACGCGTATCAGTACTTGGTCATCTTTACATGTTGCTTGTATGGCCAAGAGAGCAAGAAGACCTTCCTGCAGAGTTGGGTGATCGCGTTGGACCAACTGGCCAGTGAAGGCAAAGCATGTAACTAGTCTGACATGTTCGCTCATAGGCTAAAGGAACAGGTAACAGGAGCTCGACAGCCGCCCAAAGGTCAGCAAGCAGAAATCTACATTTTCGCATACATCTTGGATGCAACCTGTGCCCATCAATAGTTCTCGATCTTGAAGTAGGCGTGGACATTTGCAGTTTCCGCGGAGTCATCACATAGTTGTCAAATCATTTTGTCACCCTGGTGTACAAGATGATATTTGAGCAGGATCCACCTTGCATGTTGAAGGCAGCAATGGAGGCATTGATTGACATAACGGATTGGTATGCCTCACCTTTTGGCACCTTCATACGGATGCACAACGTAGAGAAGCCTCCACATGTTTTGTCGAAGGTTGCCATGGACAAACTCGTCATGCAAGAAGTGTCATACCACACCTCAGCAGGACCGTCAGCTAAGCTGCACCGGAAGAAGAAGGCACCTTGTCCCACTTTTCCATTGCGGATCAGGTTGTACGAGATACAAAATCTGAAGCACGCAGATGCCGAAACATAACAGTTCAAGAAATTTCCTTTCGGCACTAGAAGCTTTAATCTGTATGACCCGCATTGCTTTGTGAAGGATCACTGTGCGAGAGTGTAATTTCCGTGGATCCACAGGATGTGTCATTGGGCTAAGGAAGACCTATGGAGATATTGTCACAACTTATCCAGGCCCAATGAACCTGTCGGCATCGTTGTGGAATGGTTAACGAAGCAGCATCCAAGAGAGCACCAGGAGCAGAGGTAAACATACCGACGCACGACAAAGGCAAGAGAAAGATTGTCAACAACGCAGAGGCAGAACAAAGCTACAAGTTCAGAGCAAACCCACTTGTGTAGAAAGCAACTTTGGCAATAGAGGCGAAGAGGCAACATCGCAACAAGAGGACGCGCAAAGGGAGAGAGAAAAACAGAGGATGGAGGAAACAGTGAAGGAGTTGCAAGAGTTGAAGGAGCAACTCTGGAAGGAACAGGAGCTGTGCAAATAGGAGAAGGAAGCGCAACAGGGACATATACAGCATGGGAAGCAACATGCACAGATTGATGAAACTGCTCCTGTACAGGTGGTAGATTCCTTCGAGTAACTGGCACAAAGCAGATAGAGTGAGCAGTCGTAGGAGTAGGACTTTGCTCAAGAGATTGAACGAGCACTTGAGCAGATGGATACGGAAATGGAGCAGCCAGAGTTAGAGCAAGACATCGACCTCATGCCTTACCATCGAGAGTTCGACCCACCAGCTTCATTGAATCCAGAAGCAGAGCAGGTCCTAAGCGACCAAGGAGACACTGAGATCCTTGGAGACAATCTAGAAGAAGAGATGCACAACATATCATTCGACGAGTCGCATCATAGAGTTACGCAATCATGCGGAGTGTCTACTTTGGATGACCACACATCTCCTGCGCAGTTTGAGGAACGAGTGATCGTATTTGACGTGTGCAAGCATCCAACAACATTGGCCAATGCTACCAGAGCATATGCCAAAGCCACTAGCTCGAGTGTTTGCTTCTTGATAGCAGAAAACGAGCGAATGGCTAAGGAGTTATAGATGGCCAAGCAGGGAGGAGAACTGGTTACAACATCCACCTGAGCAGAGTTGAAGAAGGCGATATTGGATGAAGTATCATCCCTTGAGATAGTCATGTAGGCGTTGTATTCCACATTTGGTGTCGTGCATAAGGCAATTGTCCATCTCAACGGTTGGCAACAATGATGTGCTAGGAGAGCACGTATCTTGTCAAGTTTGCATACTGTTGTTGACCACATGCAAACATGGACAATGAGATATAAGGGAGCCCCGTTACACTTGTCCAAGATGATGAAGTCCAGAGCGGTCAAGTTGAAGTTACGCATCCAGAGTCAGATCCAGAGTAAGAACGCGGCTCATCACTAGTTTGTAGGCTTCCCATGCACGGGTGTTCAGAAGCATGATGTTGTTGTGTATGCACATGCGATCTTATCTATTGGGACACTCACCGAGGCAAAGACAAAGGCACAAGTTCGACTGGAGCTTGACTCGTACTTTGACGAGTTGATGCGCATAGCCACTAGCGTAGACTTGGTGATTAGTGCCGACACTATGCATCAATATGTCACTGGTTCGACTGCACTCAAGACAATGATGTGCATGTTATCAGACGAGTTGGACTGAGGAGCCAAAGCAGTGTATCCGGATGCAATGGAGGCATGAGTTCGTTTCTAGAAAGATGTCACCACAGAGTACACGTACACTATCGCGGACTACTGATTTTGACATCAGTTTGCCACTGTCAACCATCATGAGGATGTTGAAGAGTTGGTCTTCCCATAGTTGTCTGAGTCATAGTGATGTCTTGCATAGCTTGCTCAAGCCTATTTTGTCTCACATGGGTATAGGTGCAGATTGTATGTAACGTTTTGTCAAGTGGAAGTTCAAGTGTCGATAGTTGAATGTAATAGTCATAGAGTAGTTGAAGAGTCATGAGGGTAGGTGAACAGTCACAAAAGGGAATTTCAAGGGTCACCCCACCCTTTGCTATATATAGTACCTCATAACTCATTGTATAGGCTTTTGGTCAGCCAAGCATTCGATAGGAGTATCTTAGAGAAAGCTTGGAGAGTATTGTAATGAGCCTTGGCTTCTCCGCTTGTAGAGCTAGTACATCTCTTTGGAGGAGCAGGCGGCAGTGACTGTAACGTTCCGCTACCGGGACTAGTGGTTGGTCATGGTTGTATTGTATGATTGGAACTTTCACTTCTTAATATAACATAGCCAACACGTTTCATGCATATGTTATTATATTTCAGCTATCCTGGTTACTCTAATGATATATGTATCTGTTTACTTACGCATGCATGTATGGACTCTTTTTGTATAAGTATGTATGAATCTTATTGAGTATTGAGATGTGTTGTTGGTTTAACCCAATGTTTTAAAACTCCGACTCCAACTCCGACTCGGCTGAGCAATGACTCCGACTCCGACTCCGAAACGGTAATGACTCGGCCGGCTCGTTTTCAATGACTCGGTCGTTGTAAAAAATACATTAAATATTTAGTTTTTTTATAAAAAAACATAATTTTGAAGATTTTAAACATAATTTTAAAGATTTTCATTCATGTTTCCAAACACAGCATTATAATATAGATGGAAGACAACATATGATCAAAGTAGGCTCATGAACCAATCCATTATATCAAAATGGTACCCAATGGCAATACATAGTCAACTGTCATACATGATCAAAGACTCAAAACAAAAAAACACATAACCAAGGAGGCTAGAAATGGCCTCTACAACAAAAGTAAACTATGACGGTGACCAGACTCCAGTACTTACTACTGGCTAGTAGCTACTGCCAGAGGAGCCAAGATCATGTCGATCAATCTCTGGATCATCATCATCATCAAAGTTAGACAGGGGGCCCCATGGCTCCTCCTCATCATCATCATCTCCAACTGCAACTGTAGAAGTGGTACCACTAGCAGGCTGTGCAACTGCAGTAGTCGCACGCTGAGATAGAGTAGATATGCGGCTGCGCTTCTGTCGTGGTTGAGCAGAGGAAGCACCTACATCTGGAGTCCTTGCTGGCTGTGAGATTGAGGCTGGTGGATCTGCATTCAACTGAACAG
>APFE030435987.1:418176-480468 GCA_000404065.3 Pinus taeda | reverse complement strand
TGATAGACTAATACTTCTGATGGCAAAAAAAATTGCTCTTATGAAGAAAAAACTTCTGCTGCTATACAGTCAAATTTTCTCAAAGGAGTAAAAAAATTTCAAAGTCTTTATGCATTATATTTTCTTCCAATATCTCTGTAAAATATCCTTCATAATACCTCCCCCTTCTCTTCTTTAAACAAAAACCATCTATATTTTTACAGCACTAACTTCCCAAAACTCCTCAATATAATAATGTATATACCACCACACTTCCTTTATATGCCTTATAATAAAAAACTCAAAACAAGGGATACGACTTCACTTAAACCAAATATGGCTGAATGAATATTCACTTTAACGTGAACTATGGGTGAATGAAATATGGGTGAATGAAATATTCACTTTAACGTGAACTGCACACGGTCCAGCAAAGTTGAATTATACTTGGACTTCACCACTTGCGTTGATGGATTGGAGGACTCTTATCACAAATCCGCAGATGGAACAATATATGAAACAACATTCGTATCAGGCAGCATATAAAGGCTCATATCAGGCAACATTTAAAACGTATTAGGCAGCATGCATACAAATTCGATATCAGGCATATGAAACAGCGTATCACCCAGCATTTAACAACTCTCGTATCACTGCTCTGGAATCATGCCAGACTTGAAGAAATGCGTAGAGCTCCATGTCAAACAACATTTTCTATCAAACAGCTCCATGTCAAACTTGAAAAAAAATGCGTAGAGCTAAAAATGCGTAGAGCTCCATGTCAAACAACGTTTTTTGTCAAACAGCTCCATGTCAAACTTGAAAAAAAAATGCGTAGAGCTAGAAATCGTTCTTCGCATTTCTCAGGAAAAGAGACTGCAGAAACAATGGTTTGATTGAGTGCTGGGTTGCTATGAAAGTGAGAAGAATCGACTGTATTTCCTATTGAGAAGCATGCGGTTAGCTACAATGAATACTCAGTAGAAATGACCAATGAATGTGTGGATAGGTTCAGAGATGATATGCGCATATAGCATTCATAAAAAATGTCAGGCAGCGTTACCTTCAGGCAGCGTTTCCTTCAGGTGTGGGACAGAGGAGCAGAAGACAGGCAGTGGACAGAGGAGTTACAAAGCAAGGTTAAAAAAAGAACCTGGGACATATGCTCTGATACCATGTCAGGCCAGGAGTAACTCAGAAAACTGATTCGTTTATTCATTTAACCAGCTATCTATTATATACATGAATGTGATTGTTCAGTTCATCTTCTCGATGACTATTCACATTCAATTCCCCCAATCACTGAGGATTAGGTGTCAACAGCATGCATATGTAGATATCATATGCATGCCTCGTATGCATGCTAATATCCCTATTTTCCCTTTAATTCGAGATGGGTCATTACATTTCGACCCACAATGCCATTTTTAGTGATGCATAAGGTATTTTGCTAGTCTAACTAGCTCTTTTTAGCTAGGAGTCTTAAATATACTTCCTAAAAACCTTTGAGAGGAAGTTTTTTCTTAGAATTACCACTTCCACACCTTATTTCTTACTCCTTTTACATTTTTTCTTTGGTTTTCTAGTCTTTTTTTTCTTTAGATATGTTTTTTTTTTAGCATAGGACTCCAAGGGGTGGGCCTTTTTAATGGAGTTAATTAGCTTTTTCTTCATTTTCTTTCATGCTCTTCACTTAACCTTTTTTCGACTTTCATTGACTTAGGCTCGCCTTGGTTTTTTCTTTAATTTCTTCATTAAACTTTGCTGAATGACTTTTGATAAGTCTAACATAAGTTGGGATTATATTTTTGTATAGACAAGATTACAGTGAAAGGAAATAGGTGGAAAATGTTTAGATATGGCTAAGATATATATACACTACTCAACCGTATCACTTGTAATACATCCAGTCCTAAGTCATGACATAATTTTGTAAGGATAATTATGTCCCCTCATGGTATACAAGGCAAAATAACAAAACAATTATAGTTAAGAATGTTGATTTTTGTAGCTTGGGAGGTACTCCAAGTCTTGAGGATTAAGGGTTTGGAGGAAGGAGCTCCACAAGTGGCCTTATGGGCTTCAAACCTAAGCTTGGGGTTTTGCACCCAAAGTTGTTGGGTCAAAACCGTGATGAGTTTGCGACATGTGATGGATGAGGATGATAGTAGATGATGAGATGAATCCAACACATCGAGAATCATCCAATTCCGAGTTGTTGTTGAAGAGAAATGAATTATTGAAGTTTGCATGTGGGTTTGTGCACCATAATACAAGTCGGCCTTGTTCTGGGAGGGCCCAAGAGTGGGCTAGACGTTGCACATAACACATGTATAAATATAGGTCATATGTGAGGCATTTAGACATATCCTAAGTGCATCTAAAGACTAACGTCATAGAAGAGCTCTTAAATTGGCAACGAGTATGAGGCAAAGGTGAGGGAACATCACAGTTGAGTTTGGAGAGGAATTCTCTGTGGTTTTGGTGCGTATTTTCTGTGGAAAAGGCTACAACTCTGAGGTAACTAGAAAGGTGACTTAAGGGCAGATTATGGGCAGATTGTGAGTGCGTCTTCCTTGCCAAATCAGGCCGCAAGAGCAGAGGTAGGTTGGGTGAATTCTATGCATGATTTGATGAGTGTTTAGTCTTTGTTCTGGGCCGCAGGTGTAGTTGTAGCTACAACAAGTGTGGGAGGTCTGTCTTGTGGGCCGAGTGGGCTAGCAAGGCTCCTCTACCCTAGCCGCAATGTTAGGCCCCTATACTACTAGTGTAACCCCTTATCGTCATTAGTACAACCCACTTATTATATTGATGTACCCATGTAGTGCCCATATTGTTACTATTGTGCCCCATAGAAGCCCACTATTGTTATTAGTGTGCCCTATAGTTATTATTTGTTATGTCGTCTCTAAATTATGTTATGACCCCTTAGACTCCTATATATAGAAAGGAGGTCTTTTCATTTGTATCATCCAAGAATTGTTCATTTATGTAATGTAAAGGAGGTTGCCTCCTTGAAGAGGCTGAATTCTAAGGCGTTGATCTATATTTTCTATCTTTTCTTGAGCTGGTTTCATAACACGCAACCTCTCCAAGCATAGCGCAATTGGAACAAGGGTGTTAACCCTTGCTAGGAGTCCGTGACCCTAGCTGTAACAAGTCTGTGGATTGTAGGTAGCCTTGAGGAGGAGCCTCAGGCCCTAAGACAATGTATTGGATGCCTAGTAGAACAACGAAGGTGGTAGCAAGGTTGAGCAAGGGAGCACAATGATTTGAAGTTGGTGGTGTGCCCTAGCCAGTCTTCTAGAGTGCATAGAAATTGAGGTAAGTGGGCAACAATAGTATGGTTGCAAGTGGTCTCTTGATGATGTGTGGATGCTACAGGATGAGTGTCCTAGGAGAAGTTTGTTGGCAGCTAAAAGGAAGGGTTTCCTAGATGTTTAGATGCCCTAACTAGAAGCAGATGCTACAATAAGGAATGGTCACTCGTGGACTGTTGGAGGGCAGCATGAAAGTGGACTAAGTGCGAACGTGGATTGGGCATTTGTGGTCTGGTGGAGGACAACATGATAGTGCCCAAGTTGGAGCCCGGTGTGCACCATCTTCATGGACCTAGCTGGTTGCTAGAGTGGTAGAAGTTGAGCTCAAGGTTTAATCAACCAAAGGAGCAGTTGAGCAGTCCTAGACTTGTGTGTGGAGAAGGACTTCTACAACAGATGATGGGCAACCCTCCTAGCCCGTGTTTAGTGTGGGAGATGGACATCTTGTAGTGATAGGTGGCAACCCTCTGTGCCCTATGTTGGTATTCATTGGAGCAGTTTAGGAAGACCATAGTGGGTTGAAGTCCCTGAGTAGTTGAGGAGCAACAGTGGGCAGATTGAGAGTTGTTCACAAACGGAGTTATGAACAACTCGACAGGAGTCTCGATGTGTTGTGCCCTTGATGGACTAAGGCACAACTAGTGAGCAGATTGGAGAGCTGAGGTTCAATGGCAAGATGGACTTGGATCGTTGATAGAGGCAGTGTTGCAGATCGGGAGCCGAAGGACTGGGCAGGTACATGGTACGACTGAGAGGAGCTGAGAGAGCGCTCTACATCCAGATGGTCAGAGTATCTTGTTGAGGGTAGATTGGTTGTCGATGGATTGACACCAAGCCTTAGTTTTGTATTCTTGTACTAGTGGATGTATGAGGGCCATTATCCCTAGTACGGGAGCCCTAGACCGTTGTATTATTCAGTTTGATTAATATAACGAAGTTGGGTTGAAAATTGTAAAATGTTGTCTATATTTTGTGCACTAGTAGATTTACTGTTGTTTATATTCCGCTGTGCAAAGTAGTTTTGTTGTGATCTTTGGTTTGGTAGCATCAGTGATTTAAGATTCTATCCCAGACACCAAGATCTTGAAAAAACAACAAAGAAGTGTTGTAATATCTTACCAACTTTTATCACTTCCATGACAAGGTTTAATAAATTTCTATCAAACGACTTCTAGATAAGAAACTATCATATAAACCATACTACATAGTACATCAACTGAAATAAGCATGAAGTATCATATGTGCAAGTACATATCACCTGTGGTGAGAAAGCATAGGAGTTGGTATACCATGGTAGAGTTGTCTGAAGATCTCATGGATGATATAGGGCTAGAAGAATTGGAAGATCAAAATTTGAACTTAAGAGATGAGCAAGAGATTTCATCCGAGTAGAATTAATTTACCCCTAAGAGGGTGGTCTAGAAGTGGTTGCCGTTGAGAGGTGTTGATTTGTGTAGCTTGGGAGTTACTCCACAACCCTAGATATTGGGCTTGTGAGATGTTTTATGACAAAAGGGTTTTCTGGGTGAATTACCCAAGTGACGGGGTTTTGCACCCAAGGTGTGGGCATGAAATCAAGTGAAGAAAATAATTGTTTAGTCATTGTTTGCATGTGGGAAACTTTAATGGACCAAGGGGACCTAAGACAACTAATGGGTGTCTTGACCAAATGGAGGAGGAAATTAATTTTCTTGGTTAGTTGGGGTTTTGACCAAAAATTCAAGTCAACCTAGGTTTGAAGAGACCCCTTGAGGGCTAACGTTCACCGTCATAAAGAACTATAAGAAGAAGATACCTCAAGCCATTTGAGCACCCATCCAAGTGCTTTTGTCCAAGAGGAGAGACAAGTACGAGGAGCCGCAGTCCTTTAGCAACAGATTTGAAGTGAAAGGAGGACGAGTTTGACATCCTTCTTATGTATTTGGATAGGCCGAGTTAGGGCAGATGCTGGCAGAGTTATAAGGCAGATTTCTGTGCATTTGTTTGTGGTGAATTCTTTGTTCGTGCAGGTTTCATATGAAAGTGTCCTTGAGGTAGGGCTGAGTCCATGTAAGGGTCACTTGGAGAGGCTTGTGAGGCTGTTTTGAAGGGCAAATTAGTCCAACAAGTGGCTGGTGTAAGGCCCCATTGGTTAAGGGACAAGCGAAGGGATGTAAGGAGGATATGCCAAAGTTTGAGGGAGAGTTTGGCTGCAGAAATTAGGGCACTCCTGTAGCTGTTCAAGAGCCCTAAAAGGAGGGCCGATACCTCAGTGAAAAGTGCAGAGAGATGTGGAGTCTAGGGAAGAAGACATCCTAGAAAGGTATGTTGGTTATCTTTCTAAGGTAAAGGAAGCTAGGTGATAGAGGGTTGTTCTAGGTTTGAACAACATGGTTTCTATGCCTTAGTTAAAGGCTTCTTCCTATGATGCAAACAACCCTAAAAGTAGCCCAGATCTCTGTTGAATGCGGTCTAGTTCTTAGCATAATGAGGAGGGATGTGACCCTAAGTAGAGAGGCTGAAATGATCTCTGTAGTGGGGGGAACTTTGAGGAGAGTGACAACGAGTAGGGTTGACTTGGTGAAGGAAGAATGAGGTCTGTTCATAGGTGATGAACAACAGTGTTTGGAAGCCCTAGATCAGTCAAAGAGTGAACTGTGTGTGGGAAGTTTTGGAGGCCCTAAGAAGAGTGACAAGAGAGATGATTTGTCACAGTGTGAGGGTAGATTTGTTGTGCCCTAGGAACCACATTTTGGAGCAGCCAAGATATTGACAAGTGGGTAGCCTTTCAAAGTCCTCATGTACAATGATCATTGAAGGAGTCGATGGTTGTTAGGACACAGTGTATTGTGCCCTAGTTCAATTGGTTGTAGTAGGGCAAACTCAGTGATGAGAGGGAAGATTGTGGAAAACCCTAAGAACGTGATCCTTTGGTGTTAAATTTAGGCAACAATGGTATGTTCTATGCTTTAGAGCAATTTTGCTTCAATTTCTTTATTAGCCCAGTATCAATATTCAGATTAGCAATCACATCAACATGATAGTAAAACGCAAATAAAACATAAACATAAACAGTAGAAGACAAGCCAAGATAAGAGGACACAAGATGTGGCACCAACTAGGGACAAAACCCAATGTGGGGAAACTCTTGATCAATTCTTCTTTTAGTCTTCAGTAATTCAGCAGAGAGAGATAGTACAATTTACAAATATGATAATTTATAACAGTAGCAAAAGGGCCCTAACTAGAAAAGTCAATGTTGGTCAACAGGGAAGATTTGACCCTCAGCAAATCGGTCAACATCAGCCTCCAAACAACAAGATAAAACAACCCTCAAATCAATAAAATTCAACCTAGTCAAAGTTTGGTCAAACAGCCCACCTACGGTCAGCCCTAGTTGTAGTCAACGTTGGTCAACAGTCAACCTTTAGCTTTGATTTATGTGCCCAGAAATGTGGTCTGCCCAAATAGAGATAACCCTCACAAAAATGCAGTGAAAGGAGGTCAACGCGTGCTGGTCAACACTTGGTCAAACTGTCTAGAAATTCGGTCTCGAAATTTCTGCCTCTTGAAATTTCGGCCTCCTGAAATTTGCTCCTGAAATTTCTGACGTGTGGAGAGAGAGGGGCCCAAAAATTTGTACCCAATCAATGAGGAGAGAGAGAGAAGTGCAAAGATGAGTGTGTCCAAATGAGGCTAAGTCACCTTCTATTTATATGCAACGTTGAGTATGAATAAACATGACTGTTGGGTTTTTGAGGCTACATAAGTTTGCTGGTTGACTTTGATAATTTGACCATAATAAAAATAAATTCATAACTTCATTTGTACATGTCAGAATCGGATGATCTTTAGATCAATCCTACACCTCTCGGAGAGAGGAATCTAAGCAAAATATTAGTTGTCATAAATAAGATGACCCATGTGGAGTTTGGCCCTAGTTGCCAATTTTAACATTTGGAGCTATAGAGGTTATTGTTAGAGGGCAACCATTAATTTCCCAAAGAGCAGCCCATCTTGATGGAGCAAGAGGGTTGCTAGTGGCATTTATTAAGCATTGAGATCATTGGTTGTTTTATGTGAAT
This sequence comes from Pinus taeda, assembly GCA_000404065.3. Lineage (NCBI taxonomy): Eukaryota > Viridiplantae > Streptophyta > Pinopsida > Pinales > Pinaceae > Pinus > Pinus taeda. The sequence continues at coordinate 473,105 of APFE030435987.1, read as the reverse complement.
AATAGTGTTACACACACACATAGAGTAACACACATTATCCTCCACTCGAAAAATCATAGCCAGTGGCCATACATAAGCAATATTTGAATTGAATATAATTTTTTAATGTTAAACATAAAATTTTCAATGGTATATAGGTATTTAGACTTTCATGTACTTCATTGATTTTATGCATTCCATGTTACTAGTGTTGGAAACAAGATTAATACTGGGGGGGGTTGAATTGGTATTAGGCTAATTTTACAATTATTGCCAATTATAATTTCTCTTTTACTTGGAAACCATTCATGTGAGCAATCAGAACATGTTATACAATAAAAAAATTAAATAAACACATGAGCATCACAACAACACCATAAACAACAGACACATGTGAACACAAAGATTTAACATGGAAACCCATAAAGGGAGAAAACCACAAATCTTGTTTTGTTATGATGTGAATCTAAAGCCACCACTCGACTACATCATGTTTTTGAGCACCCACTCATAGGAAGCTCCAAATCCCTTAGATGTTTTGCTGGCACCCACTAGCAGGAAGCATCAACTCCTTATGTGTTTTGCTAGCACCCACTAGCAAGAAGCACCCACTCCCTCTTTGATAGACATCTAATTAGCTTATAAGAATAACCAACTCTTTGATTTTGCAAGAATCCTCTTGTAGGAGGAACCAACCCCCAAGCTATTCTTTAGACACCCACATAGATGGAAGCACTGACTCGCCGATGTGCAGGCACTAACCTGTTGAACCTGTAGACAACTCTTTCATGGGATTTTCAAACTGTATCCATAGGTGTCTGTTCACAAGGAACTTGCTGCTCACTGCTTTGGCTCTCACTTAACCTAATGCATAGCTTCAATCAACTCTTGGCCTGCTGTTCTCCTCAACAACCTTCTCCTCCACAAGCCACTTAGCTCTTGACCTTCTCAACTCTTCAACGACCTATGCTTCATCAACCCTTCCTTCTCATCTCAACACTCATGTGCTCGACTTGCCCATTTAGCCTGCATTATAGCAGCTTTCAACCTTCTTTTCTTCAGAGGCACACACACGCTCACATACTACACCATTCCCTATGTCTCTCTCTGCATACTGGTGTTTTGTTCACCCTTGTTACACATGGCTTGATGCAAAGTCTCCATTAATTGTCGCGTGGCTTGAGGAAGTACTTCAACATGTTTCTCTGTCTTGTCCTCCGAGCATCAATAGGGCTGTCTTCAAATTGCTGCACTGTCTTAACCAACTTGTTGCTCTCTCTCAACTTTTGTTTTTCAATGAGACACACTTAACTCATTTATGGGATCACCAACCATTTCTTAGACTTGTCCTATTTTTCATGGATTTTGTGGCTGGGTTACTCTTCTAGGACTAGAGGATGGGCTTCATTTACTGTGTTGAGTTTTCCAATACAATCTTGCCATTGATTTATCAGAGCTTCTGATCTTCAATGGGACAACCTCTTTGTTTTTTTATTATCAACCATGCCATTCTTCTACTAAGATACTCAATTACACCTACTTTTCTTCACGCAATCTCCAACATTTATATTACACTTTGTTGGTTGTTATCCATCAATTCTCATCATGAGATCGGATCCCTTGTTTACACACTTCCCAACTGTCCAGCTGCACAATTGCTCCTTTAATTTTCGTAAAGAAATTTGGCGCCAAATCCTCAACTGTACATGTTGTTTAAGCCTTTAGTGTCTTTTTCCCATGGTTGCATCACATAACAACCAAACTTTATAGTTGAGGGCTTACATTCATATACGAGCTCCTGTGTCCTACAATTTTCTGATGAGGACTTATATCTTCGTGGTTAGATGTCATATCATATATGTGTGAGGGTCAAAACCGTGGTCTTACCATGCCACTGCGCTTTTGTTGTGAGCTAAGCTCTTGTGCCCTTATGTCTTGGCTCTATACGACCGAGGGTTGTGACTTGGTTTTATAGCTCCCACTCCATCGTGCCATTGCCAATTCCATTGTAACCCCGAAACAACCCAGGGGGGGAACTTCTCGTTAAATGATGATGTTGTGAGAGGATTCTCATTTCCTCAGTCCTATTGACTGTGGGCCCGCTCTAGACTTGACACTAATACCAACCTTGGCTCTAGGGGCGTGGACTTCCCATCAAGTAACTGTGTCGTGAACAATTTTGTCTTTCAACTTCATCAATTGTGGGATCACCCACTATGCCTTCTCTCCTAAGCTTTGCCATTTTCTCCACCATGTTAAGACTCGGTTAACATGGGAAACTATCCATGAACAAGGCCCCTTGGCACAAACTTCGAAAACATGCCACATCACCTGCCACCTCAGTTTTCTTATGCCATGTCATTGTTGGCATCATCATTGCACGTGGTGACCTTTGAGTGGTGCCATGTATCACTTGAAAATGGGCCACTTGAAACTACCAAATCAACATGCAACATGTCATTCTCCTGAGGCGTGACATCATCACTGTGTTGATGTCACTACCTATCTTGATGCCACATCATCCTAGCCAACCAATCTACTTATGCCACTTGTCACTATTTCCAAGTCATATCGTACAGAGGAAGAGGCTAAGGAGACCTTTGCTTTTCGGTATTTTCTTTTGTTAAATTAAAAGGTCCAGGGCATGAAATCTGCGTTATATACCATGCCCGGGAAGAATCTTTGTCTTTCGGAGTTTGTCTCATGGCCTGCTCATCGATAACACTTTCTCTAATCACCAACCATGCTCCTTGGGCAGGGAATGTGAATATTCATGTTAGTTGTTGCAACCATTCCCATCTCTTGGCTCTGTTACTTGCAGCGTGATCCACTTTAAGTCATCTAGTGAAGGCATCTAAGGCGGTACGTGAAAATTCACTTCTTCCGATAGGTAATTTGCCTTCCCCTGACACCATTATTCGCGGCATGTTCCATACTGCACCTTTCGAAATCCTTTTTACTCTATGACAGGACATCAAATTATCCGACAGCTGATGGAAACAAGTCTGTCTCGTGACCCCTATTAGACTGTGGAACCTTGAGACCTGGGAACCCTGCCAAACTTCAAATGGCCATAACTCCTCAATCCTTTAGAGTTCTCCAAGCTGCCGTGTGAGATACAAACCATTGAGGAGAGAGAGATAAGTTTGCAAAGGGGAAATTGAACAAACTTTGGGTGCTCATAAGGAGAATTGGATAGTGCTCGAGGAGACCTTTCCAAGTAGATTGGTTGGGTAGGATGATGTAGTAGCCAAACAAGTAGTGACATCAACACAGTGATGATGCGGTGTCTCGGGATTGTGACACGTGGGATGTTGATTTGGTAGTTTCAAGTGGCTCGTTTTCGGTTGACAAGTGGCACCACTAAGAGGCCACCACGTTGCAGTGATGATGCCAACAATGATGTGGCGTATGAAGTTGAGGTGGCAGGTGATGTGGCATGTTCTTAAAATTTGTGCTAGGGGGCCCTATTCGTCGATAGTTTCCCGCATTTACTAAGTCTCAACTTGGTGGAGAAAATGGAAAAGCTCTGGAGAGATTGGGCAACGGGTGGCCCCACAATTGATGGAGTCCGGAGACAAAATTGTGCATGACACAGTTATTTGATGGGAATTTTGTGCCCCTGGAGCCAAGGTTGGCATTAGTGTCAAGTCTAGAGCAACCTCATAGTCGACAGGACTCAGGAAACAAGAATCCTCTCCCAGCATCATCATTTGACGGGAAGTTTGCACCCCAGGTCATTTTGGGGTTACAATGAAACTGGAAATGGCACAATGAGTGGGGAGCTATAAAACCAAGGTCACAACCCTCGGTTGTATAGGGCCAAGACAGAAGGGCGTGAAAGCTTAGCTCACAAAAAAAGTGCAGTGGCACGGTAAAACCACGGTTTTGGCCCTTGAGCATATGACATCTAGGCACAAAGACATAAGTGCTTAACAGGAAATTGTAGAATGCAGGAGCTCGTATTTGAACTTAAGCTCTCAGCTGTAAAGTTTGGTTGTTATGCAGTGCAACCATAGGAAAAAGGCACTAAAAAGTTAAATAATATGTGCAATTGAGGATTTGGCGCTAGAATTCTTTATGAAAATTAAAGGAGCAATTGTGCAACTAGACAGTTGAGAAGTGTGTAAACAAGAAATCTGATATCATGATGGGAAGTCATGGATAATGACCAACAAAGTGTAATATAAATGTTGGAGATTGGGTGAAGAAATGTAGGTACAATTGAGTAGCTTAATAGAAGAATGACACGGTTGACAAAAAAAAGTTGTTGTCCCATCGATGATTAGAAGCTTTGATAAATCAATGGCAAGATTGTATAGGAAAACTCAACATAGAAATTGAAGCCCTTCCTCTAGTCCCGGAAGAGTAACCCAAGCACAAAATCCATGAGAGACAAGACAAGTATGAGAAATGATTGGTGATCCCATAAATGAGTTAAGTGTCTCTTTGAAAAACAAAAGTTAAGAGAGAGCAACAAGTTTGTTGAGATAGTGCAGCGATTTGAAGACAACCCTGTTGATGCTCAGAGGACAAGATAGAGTCATGTTGAAGTACTTCCTCGAGCCATGGGACAATTAATGGAGACTCTGCATCGAGCCATGTGTAACAAGGGTGAACAAAACACCAATATGCAGAAAGAGACATAGGGAATGGAGTAGTATGTGAGTTTTTGTGCCTCTGGAGAAAAGAAGGCTAAGAGCTACTGTAATGCAGGCTGAATGGGCAGGCCGAGTGCACGAGTGCTAAGATGAAAAGGAAGAGTTGATGAAGCATAGGCTACTAAAAAGTTGAGAAGGCCGAGAGCTGAGTGGCATGTGGAGACAAAATGATAATGAGGAGAACAACAGGCCGAGAGCTTATTGAAGCTATGCATTAGGTTGAGTGAGAGCCAAAGCAGTGAGCAACAAGTTCCTTGTGAACAGACACCTGTGGATACAATTTGAAAATCCCATGAAAGAGTTGTCTGCAGTTTGAACAACTTGATGCCTGCACATCAGCAAGTTGGTGCTTCCATCTATGTGGGTGTCTGAAGAATAGCTTGGGGGTTGGCGCCCCTCCTGCAAGTGGGTGCTTGCAAAATCAAGGAGTTGGTGCTTCTTGTAAGCTAATCAGATTTCTACCAAAGAGGGGGTGGGTGCTTCCCGCTAGTGGGTGTTAGCAAAACTAGTGTGGAAAAAGTCGGGAATAAATCCCGATTTTTTGATTTTTTTGGCTGGTCGATTAAATCCTGATTTTTTTATTTTTTTGGCTGGCCGTTTAATTTTGCCGACTTTTTGCCGACTTTTTCGAAGAACTCCCGACTTTAACGACTTTTTCAACTTTTGGACCCTTGCTGATTTAATCCCGACTTCGACTTTTTCCACATTGAGCAAAATGCATAAGGGAGTTGATGCTTCCTACTAGTGGGTGCCAACAAAGCATCTAAGGGAGTTGGTGCTTCATGTGAGTGGGTGCTCACGAAACATGATGTAGTCTGAGTGGTGGCATTAGATTCACATCATAACAAAACAAGATTTGTGATTTTATCCCTTTATGGGTTTCCACGTTAAATCTTTGTGTTCACATGTGTATGTTGTTGTGGTGTTCATGTGTTTATTTAATTTGTTGACTACATAATATGCTGCTGATTGCTCACATAAATGTTTGCCAAGTAAAAGAGAAATTATAAATTGGCAATAATTGCAAAATTGGCCTAATATTGATTCACCTCCCCTCTTAGTATTAATCTTGTTTCCAACAATTAGTTTTCATATATATTGTCATAATGTCATTCATTTATTTTCGTTTTGGTATTATGTGGGTTATCTCATTCTGTCTCACAAGGTATGAAGTATATTAAAAGATGTGAATATTGGTCATTCAAGATCAGCTCATGTTCAAATATTTAGTTGAAGAGGGAAGGTTTGAAAGGTAAATGACTCACCTAAGCTTGAAAAAAAATGTCACTAGGATACCTTGGAATTGTTTTACACTAGGTTATCAAGCTTCATTATTTCATTTCATGTGACATGTTGCAAGAAATTTAGTTGCCCAAGCTTGAAGAAAATACCCTAGTTTGCCAAACTACAAATGCAATAACTTGAATACATTGGTAATTGTGAAAGGGTTCCAAAGAGATAAAATGCATTGGTGCTTTACTAGAGCAACAATATTCTCCAAGATACATGAGATAGTAACATAACGATTTCATGCCTAAATTTTCAGTGATTTTCTCATTGATTTGCATTTTTCAGTGTTGTATGTAATGTTTTTAAAAGATTCTAAATGATATAAGTTGAAGAAATCTAGAATCAAGTAATTGGGAGGCCACTCTTTCCCTATGAAGATATCTTGTTCATATTTCACCCTATACACATACATTAGGAAGCATGGAATTCTATGATTTGGTATAGAGGACGTTTCCCTCTTCCTTTTTTCTAAGAAATGATACACCTCTTATTCTATATGATGCCAAATTTCACTTTCTCAGTTTCTATTTCAAATGCTCATTGTTTTCGGGATGGGAGGCTTCATCCTTATTCTCATGGGAATATGGATGTCAACCCATTGAGAATTCATAATTTCTCAATGTGTGTGTTTTTTATTTAATTTAATTTTAGTATGGTTTCTGCGTAAATGTATGTATGAGAGTGAGTGCAAGAATAAAAAGAGTTGTACTTATTGTAGCAAAAAAAACGTTAATAGATATACATCTCTATCTATTGTTGTAATTGGAACTTTTGTACGCATAGGAAATACTCGAGTCCATCTTATATTGCGTGAATATTGGTCGATCATCCATGTTTGTTAAAATTGGCAACTAGGGCCAAACTCCATATGGGTCATCTTATTTATGATAACTGATTATTTTCTTGGATTCCTCTCTCCGAGAGGTGTAGGATTGATCTAGAGATCATTCGATTTTGACATGTACAAATGGAATTATGAATTTATTTTGATTATGGACAAATTGTCAAGGTTGGCCAACAAACTTATGTAGGCTCAGAAGCCCAACAATCATGTCTATTCATCCTCAACGTTTGCTATAAATACATGATGCCTTAGCCTCATTTGGACACACTCATCTTCACACTTCTCTCTCTCTCATTGATTGGGTATGGATTTTTGGGCCTCTCTCTCTCCACACATCCAAAATTTTAGGAGAGTGAAATTTCAGGAGGCCGAAATTTCAGGAGAGCGAAATTTCAGGAGATCGAATTTTTGGACAACTTTGACTAGCGTTGACTGCAACTAGCATTGATCGCAGGTGGGCTGTTTGACTAGATTTTGACCAGGTTGTTTTTGGGCTGTTTTGAGTGTTGATTCATCTTGCTGTTTGAAGGGCGAAGTTGACTGAAATTGACCAAATTGTTGAGGATCAATTCTGCCTTGTTGACCAACGTTGACTTTTCTGGTTAGGGCTCTTTTGTTGCTGTTATAAATTATTAGATTTGTAAATTGTACTATCTCTCTCTCTGCTGAGCTATTGAAGGATATAAGAAGAATTGATCAAGGGTTTCCCCACATTGGGGTTTGTCCCTAGTTGATGCCACATCTTGTGTCCTCTTGTTTTGGCTTGTCTTCTACTGTTTATGTTTATGTTCTATCTTCATTTTACTATCATGTTGATGTGATTGCTAATTTGAATAATGATACTGGGCTAATAAAGAAATTGAAGTAAAATTTCTCTAAAGCATAGAACATACCATTACTACCTAAAATTAACATGGTATCAGAGCTAAGGTGAACACAAAGCCCAAGCAAGTGTGAAAGAGCTATCACCAAAGACAGTTGGACAAGGACCAAAAGGTTTTGTAGATAGTTTGCTAGGTAGAAAATCATCAGAAGGGAGAGGAGAAGCACGGTTGAGGGAATTTCTTCCTCAGAGAATTCCTAGCCAAGGAATTTGAATTCTCACAAGCTGAGCAACAACAAGGGGCAACAATTCTACTAACTCCAGCAGGGAGTGCGTAGGCTAGCCCAGCAGTAGCGCAGAGGAGAGAGGAGGTCATTCAACTTTCTATTTGTGGCAGAGATAGCAACCAGTGGCTTGAGGGATCAAGACAGGTTGGATGGGGCATCCAACTACATCATCTGGAAGGCAAGAATGTCGTTTCTTCTAGATGAGCATGCCCCAAGACATATTTCGATAACATGGTGGCTGTGCCTGCAGATGTAGATCCGTTGAAGAAATACAAGGCCAAGATGGCGAAGGGAAAGTGAATTATCCTCGATGGAGTGAAGGATCATGTTGCCTGTCACATCACTAGCAGAGGGACTGGTAAGGAGATGTGGGATGAGTTGTCTACGCTGTATTAGGGATATTTCGAGTAGCGAAAGATGTACCTTGAGCAGAAACTGAGATCTGCTCAGATGCAGAAAAGGGAGTGTGTGGATCCATTCCTCACGAAGGTTTAGGAGACCCGTGATGAATTATCTGCTATGGGATCTACACCTCAAGACTTAGAGTTGGTTAGATTGGCCCTCAATTCTGTCTCAGTTGAGTGGCAAGTATTTGTCCAAGGCGACTTTGCCGAATTGGGATGAGATGTGGGCAACTCTCAAACAAGAGGAGCTGAGGAGAGATCTGGTCAAGTGCAAGCTTGACGGAAGCAACAACAGTGGGCCGAAGCCCAAGGAGGAGGATAATGCAAACCTTGCATCTAAGGGGCAACAGGAGCAGCAGAGACATAAGAAGGACATCTTGAAGATCAAGTGTTTCAGGTGTGGTGAGATGGGTCACTACGCTACATAGTGTCCTCTTAGAAAGAAGGACAAAGATGAGAAACGCAATCTGAAGGTTGCGCCCACAAAGATTGAAGAGGAGTTCGCCATGAGAGCCGAGATACCTCTAGGAGGGAGGTGGGCTGATTTGGAGCTGTAGTTTGAAGGAGCTATAGATGGGTAGGATCCTTGAGGAGTCCACCTCTTGGATCAATTCCTTGCTACATGAGCCCAGATGAAAGGTAGCGGGATGGAATAGTGTTAGATGATGCTGAGGAGTGTCAGAGAGAGTTGCAGTGGCTAGGAGCGCTAGAGTCTGAGCAGTGCATAGCAGAGTTGGCAGCAATGCAGATGGCATAGCGCAGAGGTCAGCAACATTGCAGTAGATTCAGAGGGTCAACGCAAAGACTAGCAGCAGTCAGGCTCCAACATTCACGTGGTATCATACTGAACACAATTAGTTTAGTAATTTGGGATGTTTTTCCATTGCTGATAGAGTAGCAACAACAATTTGCAATGCAGTGGCAGTTGGCAATGGTAGTGTTAGCAGCAACATAGATGCAACACTTGAAAGAGAGTTGTAGTACAGATGCAGTGTTGACAGTGGTAGTGTTAGCAGCAGTACATTTGCAGGAACAATGCAATAGTTGGTGGACATCATGTCAGACATCAGTAACACAGACGACGATGTTCTGAAGTTCGGATGATGCTTCAGTGGGAAGCATTGCTAGAGCACATTCCTCGCTAAGAGGGAGTGTTGATTTCTGGTAGCATTATATGTGCTCTAAATCTCAATTTTTGCAAAGAGGCTTAGACACATGCATTCTCCAATACCCAAAATCGTTTTAGGAAATTCCACCCAGAGAGAGTTTTATTAAAATAATTAATTATTTTTAATGCGACCCCAAGTCTAAACTTAGGAAATTAAAATAATTAATGGGTATTCATCTAAACTGTGGGTGTAACTTCTAGAAGGCTGCGGAGATCAAGTCAATATGATCCTAGCCATTGATTAGAATCTAATATGGGTCGTTGATTGATCAACTAGAGGATTATAAGAGAAGGCTTGATGGGCATTTGGAGGACACACAGAGAGAGTTCAGAGAATCAATTTTCTGAAGCAGAGTAGCTGCCGGGAGATTTTCGATAGTGAGATTTTGCAGTGAGGGGCAGGGATAGTTGGGTTGGAGTATCTTCTCTAGGACCCAAGATCAGCAATAGAGAGGCAGAGAGACACCAGGAGGCAGCGCAGACCCAGGAGGGGTTGACGCTGGGCCAAAAGGGCCGACGTAAAGTCAGAAGGGCTCACACAGAAGCAGCGCAGTCTTCCGGTGCAGAAATCTGAAATTAGCGGGGGAGTTGAGATTTCTAAGTTGGGAGGGCTAGAAACTGCTCCAGAAGGCAAACGTTTCCCAGTTGGATTGACGCAGAGCATGTTGAGGCTGACGTAAGGCCAACGCAGAGATGGCTGGGGATAGTTGGTTCAGCTGTCGGAACAACCGGAATTGCCGGGTAGAGTGAGGTAATCTCACTAAGTTTTTTCTGCTAGTTTATTTTCTCTGTAACTGGATTGCCATAAGGGCATCCAGAGTTGTATTCAGAAACTACTGCATAATAATAAAAACCCTGAGAACTGTTGCACCAATTTTCCTGCATTGGGTTTTTCTGGGGACATTTGTCCAAAAAATACTGTCACTTGTGCATCTTTCTCTATTTTTTCTGTTTTTGTTTTGGGCAAATTAATTAATTTGTTCTATTCTTATTAGCTTTGATATTTGTTGTAGGAAACCGTAAATAATTTGTTTCAGTATTTAACAAATAGGAAAAGTTTAATCAGTTGCTGTAGTAGGTGATTTAGGTGGGATTCTCGAATTTTCACACTGAAGACAAGCTCCATGATAAATATGACTATCATGGATGGAAGATGTCTCTTGATTTGACCTTGGAAGAAAAGGAAGTGATGGACTCTGTGTAGGGTAAAATCCTTGAACCTCCTTCAAATGCACCGGTTGCTGCGAAGACCAAGTACAATAGGGCTAAATTCAAAGCAAAGAAAATTATCAGGGATTCCATTGACAAGCATCTAGTGGCCTACATCTTCAAATTGAAGACCTCCAAGGAGATCTACGATAGGTTGGTCAGCATGTTCAAGGTTAGTAATGCTAATCAAATTCTATTTCTCAAGAATAAGTTGAAGGATATTAAGAAGGGCAAGGATGAGGATATTCAATCCTATTTCTTGAGGATTACTAAGATCAAGAATGATCTACTCTCGATTGGAGAAGTCATTCATGACAGGGAATTTACTCTCACCACCCTTGGAGGACTCCCACCTGAGTGGTATGCATCTAGAACCACCGTCCTCAATAATGATCGAATTCTAGGGTTTGAAGAATTGATGTCGAGATGCATTCAAGAAGAAACAAGAATGGTGGAGCAAGAAATGCCTTCTAATAGAAGCAACCCCACTGCATTCTCCGCTCTTGAAGGGACACATCGGATGATGATGATCACAATCATTCCAGGGAAAACTTCAACAACAATGATCAAAGGAATGGCAGGCCCAATGGCAAAGGAAAAAGGAATACGGGACATCAAGGAAATGGTCGACCCTCCAAGAAATCAAGGAACTCCAGGTATGAAGAATCAAATGTTGTTAACAATAAGCAAAAAGAGTACTATCTTATATCGGCCCTCTCCACTGCCTCTCCTTTGGACACTTTGGTTTAGGGTTGACACTTTATATCAAGTTGGAGAAAGTCCATTGGGAGCCATGTCTTGCAACACATCTCTACAATCTAAACTATGGCACCGAAGGTTCGCCCATCTTCATTAGAAGGCCCTACCCGATGTGAGACAGATGGTGACAGGTATGCCTGAGTTCAAAGTAGAGCATGAAGGTGTATGCGTGGGATGTGCCCAAGGAAAACTTACAAGAGGACCATTCCCCTCAAGTAATAGCAAGAGCACAAATATATTGCAATTGATCCATTCCGACATATCTGGTATGATGCTCGTAAACTCTTTGGGAGGATACTTATATTATCTCACGTTTACAGATGATTATTCTTGCAAGACCTGGATCTACTTCTTGAAGAAGAAGGATTAAGTTTTTGCCTGGTTCCGACATTTCAAAGCCTTGATCGAAAACCAATTGGAGAAGAAAATCAAGATATTAAGGACTGATAATGGGACCGTGTACGAATCCAATGAATTCCAAGATTATTGCAGAGAAGTTGGCATTAAGACGGAGACTACAATGCCATACACTCTCGAGTAGAATGGTGTGGCTAAAAGGAAGAATCGCTCTATTGTAGAAGTTGTTCGTTCCATGCTTCATGATCAAGGGCTTCCGAAGTTTCTATGGGTTGAAGCTGCAAATACCGTCGTGTTTGTTCAAAACTGATGCCCTCATCAAGAATTGGACTCCAAGACTTTCGAAGAAATGTTCACTGGTAAGAAACCCGATGTCTCTCATTTTAGAATTTTTGGAAGTCTTGTATATTTTTATGTGCCAAAAGAGAAAAGAAGCAATTGGGTGAATCTGGGAGAAAGGAATCTTTGTGGGCTATAGTGAAAATCCTAAGGGATATAGAATTTATGTGGCTAGTCAAAAGGAAGTTGAGATAAGTCATGATGTCACCTTCGACGAAGATATGGCCCTCAGGAAGATCAACAACCTTCCTATCCTAAGGAAGGACAAAGAAGTTGACACCGGAAATCATGGTGCAAAAGATGATGAAATGATGCCTAATGTTGATGAACCTATGGATCTTATTGATCCTCCTCCTTATGAGCCCTCCTGCTCCAAAAAGGAGACCCTCATGGCTTAGGGAGACTCTCGAAGATGTTGAGAGACACATTACACCAAGGGGGACTTTCCGTGAAAGCAAGAAGTCAGACAAGTATCAAGGATATTTGATCGCCATGAGCACTACCATTCAAAATGAGCCTTTATCATTCGAAGAAGCCATGAAGCATCAAGCATGGAAGGATGCTATGAATCAAGAATACTAGTCAATCATGAAGAATGTTGTTTGGGATGTGGTCCCTAAACCCAGGACAAATCGGTTGTCGCCTCTAAGTGGCTCTACAAAATCAAGCATGGAGTTGATGGAACTGCAGACCCTCTCATTCACAAATGTAAGAGGGAGTTGGCTTCTGAATTTGAGATGAAGGACCTAGGATCGATGCACTATTTCTTAGGGTTGGAGGTCTGGCAAAAGCCAGGTGAAAATTTCCTCTCTCAAGGAAAATATGTTGTGAAGATATTGGAAAGCTTTGGGATGGTGGACTGCAAGCTTGTGACTACTCCGATGGAACTTAAGTTTAAGAAGTTATGCGGTAGTGTCGCTGGACATGAATTAGGAAATGCTTCTGAGTATCGTCAACTCGTAGGATCACTCATGTTCTTGGTGAACTCTCGTCTGGACATATGTTTTGCAGTTAACACATTGAGCCAATATATGGTTGAGCCTCATCATATACACTGGATTGGTGCCAAGAATCCTCTGAGATATCTTCGGGGCACAATCACTCATGGACTGAGATACACTGTCGGAGATGTGAGGCTGCATGGTTATTCTGATGCTGATTGGGTTGGCAGTGTGGTGGATCGCAAGAGCACTTCTGGATGTTGTTTTTCTTTGGGTTCTGCTTCGAATCTCGATATCATGGATGAGCAAGAAGTCGAAATCGGTTGCCTTAAGCACCGCGAGGCTGAATACATAGCTGCTAGTATGGTCTCCTGTGAAGCTTTTTGGTTGAGGAAGCTCTTCAGTGAGCTGTTTGGACATGTGCTGGATACCACCGTGATCCTCTGCAACAACCAGAATGGGATCCGATTATCAGAGAATCCCGTGTTTCATGATTGCTTCAAGCATATAGATATCAGGTACCACTTTATCCAAGATATGGTACAACGAGGAGCAATAAGGCTCCATCACATTGGGACTGATGAGTAGGTCGTCGATATTCTGACAAAGCCTTTGGGGAAGGTCAAGTTCTTGGCTTTCGAGAACGACTTGGAGTCGCGGAGAGACCCTCTTATGAAGGTCCTGTATGAGATGGACATTGAGCTCTGGGAGCTCCGGGGAGCTTGGGGTACTTCTTGGAGCGGTGAGCAACCATAGGGTGAGTGGTTCAGCTTTCCCCTAGTGGTTTGCTGTGTACAGGGTGAGCGATTCAGCCTTCCCCTGTGATATCCCTTGGCGACATGTAGGCAGGATGAGTGGTTCATTCTTCTCCTACTAAGACATCCTACCCATGCAGTCTGGGACTCATGGGAAGTACCTCTCATCTAGCCAATGAGTAGGGAAATGAGGATAGGGACCATAGTACTACCGATGGATGCATCGTGTACTACCGTACTCCCTATGCTAGGATGACCGATATTGATCACGTCTATTCATCCTCAATGTTTGCTATAAATACATGATACCTTAGCCTCATTTGGACACACTCATCTTCACACTTCTCTTTCTCTCCTCATTGATTGGGTACAAATTTTTGGGCCTCTCTCTCTTCACACATCCGAAATTTCAGGAGAGCGAAATTTCAAGAGGCCGAAATTTCAGGTTACCGAATTTCTAGACAACTTTGACCAGCGTTGACTGCAGCTAGGGCTGACCACAGGTGGGCTGTTTGACTAGATTTTGACTAGGCTATTTTTGGGCTGTTTTGAGGGCTGATTCATCTTGCTGTTTGAAGGCCGAAGTTGACTGAAATTGACCATATTGTTGAGGGTCAATTCTGCCCTGTTGACCAGTGTTGACTTTTCTAGTTAGGGCTCTTTTCCTGCTGTTATAATTATCAGATTTGTAAATTGTAGAATCTCTCTCTCAGCTGAACTATTGAAGACTCTAAGAAGAATTGATCAAGGGTTTCCCCACATTGGGGTTTGTCCCTGGCTGGTGCCACATCTTGTCTCCTCTTGTCTTGGCTTGTCTTGTACTGTTTATGTTTATGTTCTATCTGCATTTTACTATCATGTTGGTGTGATTGCTAATCTGAATATTGATACTGGGCTAATAAAGAAATTGAAGTAAAATTGCTCTAAAGCATAGAACATACCATTGTTGCCTAAAATTAAAAATGTTAGACATAAATTATTTATACATGTAAGTTGAGGTTATGGAGTTCATGTTGAGGACAAAATCAAGTTATGAGAAGGAATAATGTTGAGGTTGTCCAATCATGTTTAGGCTCTAGGCTCTGCTACATTTAATGAGATAGGTGTGACTTTTCAAACGAGTTATGAGATAATGTCTGTAAACTCCTACATTGCCATGTTTTTCTTTATCTAGAGCTTGTATGTTTTATTTTCAATGTTGTATAATCATACGACCCTTTCAACATTTTGTATGAAAAAGGGAATGGAAGAAGCAACACTAGCCCTTTCCCCTTTATCTTTACCATTTTCCTCTCCTTCCTATGGCCATAGAAGTTTGCTCTATATCTAACTTGGCAATTATGGATCCAACACTAGTTATTCTTTTGACAAGTCTTATCTATAACTCAAGTTGAGAAAGTCTTTCAAATTATATTCACCTTTTAATGTACCTCAAGGTATGTATGCTTTCTTTAGTTCCAAAATTTATTGAATATGGCTAAACCATTTTTTGATTGTTCTAACTTAGATATAGTCTCATCACTAGTTCCTTTTTTTTTTCTTTCTAGAATCTGGTCTTATTTTTTGAGAATCTATACCATGGGTAGCTATCATATAATTGCTTGCCATCATCTTCATGTTCAAGATCTAGCAATGAGTTTAGGTTCTTTCCCAATCCTAATTCTTCTTTGTCAACATCCCCACTTTCTTTTCCTAGTTAAACATTTCTTTTCATTTTTTATCCATGTTGTTACACTAAATGATCAACCTCTGCTCCTCTACAATTTCTTACGCTTAGTAATTTCTCATTACCTTAGTAATTTCTAATCAAATTCCGTAAGTGCTACTCATTTACGATAACTATGGCTCTAAGCTATGTACTATTTCAAATTTGGATTGTTCTTTTTTTTGTTCAATTTGGGTGAGAGTCTATCTCCTCCTCATCAACTTCCCTACCCATCGACTACTGTGGTTGCCCTATGTATTCCTATAAAAAGCTAGATTGTATGGGATGATGATCACTGAAAAGCCAACTTGAGGATATGGAATGATAATTTTCCATCAATAGAAAAAACCCACATGATATGGGATTAGCGAGAGCTGAAGCTCAAGCACAATGCCCCACAACATATTGGCATTTAACTCATACATACACAGATTACATAGATTACAACCAACTTATCATGAACTAAGAAACCTTGTTTAATAAATTAATACACATGTATATCCATAGTTATGATTATATCATGCACGTGTCATGAACAAAAGAAAACACATTATACCCGTTAACATTCGAACTAGCAGGGGACCTAAAAGGGGTTCCTAAGAGGGCAACTGCTAGGTTAAAGGCAACCATAGAGGCTTAGCCCACTGTCACCACAACTAAGTCCCCCTTCTCTTTACGGACTTTCATCGATGGGAGGAGTCCCGATAGTGTAGGGATCACTTGTAAAGTATATGTCAATGGATAGGTGGAAAGTGGCCCTGGAAACCCTTTCCCAAGGATGGAGTGAAAAATGGAACTTGCTTGCTCTTTAAGCAAGGGATTTGGTCCTCCAGGGGTAAGGGGTAAGGGGTGATTTGGTCCTCCAGGGTTGGGGGAGTAGAAATAGGCTTATAGACGAGGTTCTAAATCCCTATAATCCTTGGAAAAACTAGATTTTGAAATGGTCCTTGACAAATAATCTTTATTGAGAAGTGGGACCACATAGGGCCAAGTGGACCCAGTCCAGGTTCGGGGATGGAATGTACCAATCAATGGTGTTCCTATCCTGGACAAGGTGAAAGGGAAGGACCAAACAAGAATATTTACTTCAAAAGGTTGAATTAATCATGTTGAGGTCTAGCCTTGGGGATGCCTACGCAAAATTCGATCCTAGAGCTAGGGCTTAGGATTCACGGAGATTCCACTGTTAGAATTGCCTCAAATTTAGAGGAGAGGGAGGGGACCCGCTAGTGCAGTAGCCTGTAGGAGATTGTAATTTTTGTTTGGGTCAATTCTCGGGAAATTGATGCCCTAGGTGACCCAATGGGGCTAGAGCCATGGAAAAAGGGGAAAAGGGTAATAAGAGGGTTAAAATGATCACCCTTTTTGAGGGATTAGTGCCTAATTCACTTGGGGATATGGGGTCAAGGATGATAATGGGTAAGAACTTGGTTTCTTAGTCAAGGAGGTCCAGAAAGTCAGCTTCATCCAATGTTGAGAGAAAGAAAAGAAAAGTGACCTTCAAGCATTTATACTTCAAAGAAAATTATGCAAGATTATCGAGACAAATAATCTCTAGGACATTTTGTTCATATAACATTGGCCCATACATTAAATTAGCTAAAACATGCATAATTCCACATTTCAATTATGCAACAACTAGCCCTAATTTTAGCAGTATGCAGCAACAAGAATAACAATGTCAAAATTTACTTACAACGTTATAGAATATATCCAACCAACATTTCGTTTGCAAGACAAAGCTCCAAGACAAGAAAATGAACCCAAATCAATACGTCAAAATTCATCCATTTCCAAAAAATATCCTCCAAGGAAAAAATGCGAAGTTCTCTAAAGATAGAGAGATCCCAAGTCAAGCGATGATCCAAATGAATGTATCTAACATCAAAATATAGCCTCCTAAGGAGTTCGAATTAGCCTATGAACCTACAATAGCTCCTAATGATAAAATAATGTGCAAATAAAACCCCTATTGGTGACAAGCCCACAAAACTAGCTCACAAGTATAAAAATAAGCCTCATAAGGGGCCAAATAATAATTTGTACATGTCGTGGGGCCCTTCAAAGGCCTAATAATGTCCTGAAGTGCTATAATGAGGAATAAATTCGTCAGAATATGATGGGCAAGTGGGTGGCCCCTTATTCTCCAAGTAGTAGACCTGTGGTGCTCCTAGTGGGTTTGAGGGCACATAAATGATCCCATGGGTCTCCGTATGAATCAAAGATGCCTATAGATCCTTTGCAAGCGTCTGAGTGCTGGAATGATATCATACAACTCCTGATAAACCTACCAAGTGTGTGGGGCTCTTGTGGGGACCTGCTAGGCATAATGTACCAAGCATATCACCATCATCCAAAAAGTGGATCGCTAGTAGTCTCTGAGCATCGATGAAGATTTGTGGAGTGTTGTCTGCTGCTGTGAAGGCCAATGGCTCTCTATGCACACCCTATATGTGCCAATGTGGACCTCTGGGGGTTAGGATCTCGTATAGGGAGACCGGAGACCAAACCCAAATGGAAACCACCTGTAATCCTGCATAAGATCCAATGTGCCCCCTAGGCTTCAAGTACAACCAGTAATTAAAATAATCGGGTAAAAGAGTTTATAAATCATGGATATCAAAGTGGGCACTTCATAATGGCATGCCCTTTCGTAGTGGGCTTTGCAATGTCCTAGTGTCTCCAAGCTCCAAAGGGGGTTAACCAAGTACCTTATTAGGTGGTTTTTGCCCTTAAAGGGGACAATATGTCCAAGGTGCATCCCTCTAATGTGGATAGCAAGTGATAAATAAGTGGAATGGAGTAGGGAATGAGAGAGGCAATCCTGGGCCACATATTGGGGCATAGGGGTAGCTAGATAAGGGGAAACCCACACCTGAGTATGTTATGTGTAGGAGGGAGCAATCGTGGTACATGAGGTGCCTCGACCTTGATTTTTTCACCCTTCTTTATATGCCATTTGCCTTTTATGAATTTTCTTTAATTAATTGCTCGAGGCTCAAAGGACAAGAGCATGATGTGTAAAATATAGCCGTGATTACCCCTTTTACGTAGGATGGTTCATTGCCTTCCGGGGGTTGGGACAAATCATGGGTTCCTGAATGATAAAGGAGGCTCATCTAGGGCCTATGGAACCAGGGTGATGACTATGGATTGGGGTAGAGCTCATGTATTGACTTTTTCCCACATGATAATTATTTTATCTCAGCCATCTTTTGCATTTTGTGGTACAATTTCCTATTCATTGTGGCCAATTATGGTTTTTTATTTTTCTTTTAATTGCTTCAACGTCCGGGGCATCATTCCAAGCCTAACCCAAGGTGGCTGGCCCTATGTGGAACCATAATGGAAATGTGGACCCAAGTGGGAGAAATGATGAATCAGGTATAGTGAGTGGAAAGGAGTAATATATGCAGATAAAGGAGCGGGACCACACACCCAAAATTGGGGTTTCCCAAGTAGTACCACTCTAGAAACAAATGGTCTATAAAGGAGATCCCATGGGATTAAGATCTGAGGGTAACATCCAAAATAGATCAAGGCGACAAGAGCACAAACTAAGCCCACCCTTTCCGGCAAATCCCCCCATCAATCCATACCTAGAAGTATCCATGATAAGTAAACCCAATACTCAATTACCAAATGACAAGACATACCTTTAGATTCGGGAGGCCCACCTTCAAACATACGATCAATATAGGTGGGTGAGGGACCACATGGCTGGCTCAAGTGGCAGAGAAATGGCACAATGAGCTAGTAGGAGGCTACAAGGGGCTGCTGACTGCTGGTTGAGGTTCATCATGGAGAAAAATTTCTCGTGGGGATATCACCTACGAAGTGGTGGGTAACATTTGGCTCCAACTGGGACGTGATCTCTCAAAGAAGTGGACGAGGCTACTTGAACGAGAGGTCACGAGAACTCCAACAATATCGTGGTCATCGTAGACCTGTTATTCGCACATGTCAAAGATCAAAGCCGCAGGGCAACATGTTTTTCACGGTGTCTTATGATCACCCATGCTTAATGTCAACCCACAAACCAAAAAGAAATAAAAGATGATTTTTTTTTCTTTTTTTCCTTTTTATACCTAAATGCAATCTAATCTATCATGAGAAACGTCATATGTGGTTAGTTCTAATGCAAAAATCATTATGCAATGCATCCTACCCTAACATCCATGTGATAATGCTAATGCTAAGTGTAATCATAAAGCCAGTGCAACCAACATATCATCGTATCAATATACATATGCCTACCAGTATGACTAGTTATGTAGCAAATCCAAAAGCGAATGCAAATCCAAACACATGAAAGATGTTGTGGCGGGAGGTGGGAAAATATGATGCCCACGTAGGGATGATTATGTGAGAAGAGGTGAGAAAAGGATGTAATCTAGTCTGTGAAATCTTCTCTTGCAACCAAAATATAGATATGTCAACAACCAAGCTCATAAACTTTTGATGGATGGCAACCTCTGGCATATCACTTCCACCATTGTCCTTATTGTCTACGTCATGGCTTATGGCCTTTATTGGGTTATGATTAGTGGGAAAGGGAGACCGACAAGATGGAGAAACACAAGTGGGTTGCACATAATGATTACACTAGAGAGGGGAGACTATGGAGTGATCAAAACCCCGAGGGTGTGTCCAAGGAGGAAAGGTATAATCGATGAAGGGCTTTCCTTGACACTATACTAGGGATGGGAAAAGGGATCACAGTTACTTGAGATCATATGACTAAGGGTGAGGGAATCACTTGATGAAGACCCAAGATGTTGACCAATAGGAAACAGGGAGAAAGAAGTATTGTATTCAACGGTTGGGGTTTCCCAAAGTCATAATCTAAAGTCTCAAGTGATCAGAACGTAGAATCATGCTCAATAGAAGTGGGAGCCTTATCAATTCCCTTAGTATCAAAGATTGGGTCTCTCTTAAAAGGAAAGTTGATCACTTCCAACTGCCCCTCTTTATGCAAAGGCAATCGAAGATTCTCCTTCCCAAGGGTATCAATGAGTATGTGATCATAAATAGTGCTTGAGGGTAAGGGAAGATCAATCTCATCCTCATCTTCCTTATTGGTGTCATAAATGGGAGCACGATCAAATTGAGGACCAACAATTTCCCATTTCTCCTTTTCAATGTGGAAATAATCTTCAATGTCGTCTTTCAAGGGACTAATGGGATCATCTCTCTCAAGGTTTTCAAAAGAGGATTCATCAGGAGTAATATCCTCGAGAAAGGTAGGGTTGGTCTCAATTTCACTTTCCATGAATTTATCCTTTTGAGCACGTGTCCTCAAAATCATCATCATGCGGACCCAAGGAGGACTTGTCTTCTTGCTCATTACCTAGATTCTTAATGTCTTGATGATGCTCGATGAAAGCTTCCTCTTGGATGCTTAATGCAGGGTGAACTTGAAAATGTCTAAGAAATCCCTCAACGAACTCTTCAATAGATGAAGTGCTCCTAGGTTCGTGATCATGCAACCATGAATTATGACCACCAAGTGACCCTATGAACAACATCATAAGGACATCTTGGTGGACAACTTTCTCTCTTGAAGCATGTGCATTAAGTCTTTTTACGTGGTTAATTGTGGAGAGGGGATCACCATCAAACATGGGTATCCCACGTAGCATCCTTCCTGTGACATGATTAGGATGTCTAGGGATGCTAGCAATGTCCAAAGCGGGAAATTTACGAAAGAATGACAACTTATTTGAGGTATACATGAAACATATGTAGGAGTCGTGTTAATTTTAGATAACAATGGTATTGCTATGCTTAAGATCAATTTACTTCAATTTTCTTACTAGCCCAATATCAATTTCCAGATTAGCAATCCCATTAACATGACAGTAAATGTAGTTAGAACATAAAAAAAAATAGTAGAAGATGAGGACACAAGATGTGGCGCCAGCCAGGGACAAACCCCAATGTGGGGAAACTTTTTGATCAATTCTTCTTATTATTCTTCAAAAGTTTAGCAGAGAGAGAGTACAATATGTAATATTCACTTGCCCAATCAAAGTGAAATCTGTCCAGTCAAACAGCAGCCACAGGAAGCTCTAACCAGAAAGTCAATGCTGGTTAATAGGGCAGAATTTTGACCTCCAAAACAGCTCGATCAAACTTAGTCAACTTGGCCTCCAACAGCAAATCAAATCAGCCCAAAAAAGTCCGAAAATACTTGGTCAACACAAATCAACACTATAGTCAACACTGTAGTCAAACCCTTGTAGTCAACACTAGTCAAACAATACAGGTTGCCTTGATTTCTGTGCCCAGAAATGTGGCGACCGAAAAATCCCACAAATCCACAGTCAAACAAAGTCAATAACAACTCGGTCAATGCTGGTAAACTCTTCCTGAAATCCGGTCAATGCTGAAACAAAAAATCCCTGTCTTCTTTTTCGCACATGTGGAGAGAGACGCTGCCCAAAAAAGTGTACGAACCAATCAGATGAGAGAGAGATGTGTGTGAATGATTGATGCCTAAATGAGGCAAATGCACCTTCTATTTATATGCAAACGTTGAGGATGAATAGATGTGACTATTGGGCTTCTGAGCCTACATTAGTTTGTTGGTCGACCTTGACAATTTGTCCATAAACAAAATAAATTCATAATTCCATTTGTACATGTTAGAATGAGATGATCTTTAGATCAATCCTACACCTCTCAAAGAGAGGAATCCAATAAAAATATCAGCTGCATCATATGAGTTTTCCAAAATGGAGTTTGGCCCTGTTGTCGCAAAGATTGTCGCGACAACGCTCAGACCGGAGGCTGTCACTCTGATCCCCGATCTCTCCGTTTAAGCCTGTCTCCCACGGCTAAGGGGGGTAGACCCTGTAAGGAGATGGACGACCAACTGCGAACCAGTTGGTTTGGGAGACACGAAAGAGAAAAGCACTAAATGAATTTGTTCAATTTGATGGACTAGTGCCTTATGGGTTTGACGTTTAAGCGATTATTTACTGTATGTTGCAGAGATGTAAACAATTCACAGCAATCATAACAATGCAAGATATCCAGTAAACGATGATCTGGCAATCTAAAAAATAAATTTTGAAAGATATAACCATGCACATTAACCAGATATTAGATTCAAGCATGCCAGATAAACATTTATCCCAAAATTTTAGCCTCTGCAAGAAAAATAGAATGTGATGAGATACCCAGGCTAAGACTTTAACTGGTAAAATCTTTCCACGATAAATTTTTATAGCTTTTCTGACAAAATTTTAACTAAAAAAAAAATCTAAAACAAAATTTAAAATTTAATCTAAAATGAAAATTTTATTGTCCCTTTTTTTTTTTATATTTATATATTTTTTTATTATAAATAAAGCCTAAAAATAAAAATTAAAAAAGAAAACTAATTTAAATCTATTCTAAAACTAAAAAAATGAAAATCTAAAATCCAAAACTAAAAGCTAAACCCTAACCTTTTTTTTTATGAATTTTTTAACTTTTAAATAAAATCAAAACCTAAAAAAATAATTAAATCTAAATTGAACACATAATATATATATAAAGTTAAAATAAAACTAAAAAAAAATGAAATTTAATTATAAACTAAAACTAAACGTATATAAAAAAAAAAAAATGACATACGAATTGAAGCCTAAACCTAACTACACCTAATCGATACATAACCAAACTAAAACAAAAAAAAGAAACGGATTTTAGTTTTCATTCAAACCTACGCTAACATCCACCTACGGCTAACTAAAAAAAACGACGCATGAAAACAAAACAGATGGATGACGCCCCAAAGATTTACGCTAACACCAGACCACGACTTATAAAAAAATAACGGATTTGCTACGTATCTTGCACGCGGGGTCTGAGGATGGACGGCGGCAGCAAAGCACCCACGCAGGTGGAAGATTCACGCACAGGCCATCACGCGTAAACCATCTAAATTTCGGATCGGATCTTCGTTTGCGTGCAGGTTCTGATGCCCACCAGAATGACCCGTAACCCTGCTCTTAAAATCTCAATGATTTGCTGTTTAAATCAGTTAACGCCCACGAGATTTGCAGTGCAGGTAGGCGGATGGAGACCTACGCATACACAACTCACCCGTGCGTACTCACTATAGTTGTTAATCGTTTGGAATGGACCCTCAAGCAGCTGTCGGTGTAGATCGAAGGGGAGATTTAACGCTGACCCTGAAACTCTTTTGTTGTGTGCAGATATGGTTGGAACGGACAAGAACAACATGTAGGCTCAGGACAGGGGCAGCGTGTGATCACCCGCCTAGCCCACGAATTAATAAAAAATTTGAAGCCGCTTTGTTTTTTGCAGGTCCTCGGAATGGAGTTTATGATGCGTGGATCGGGCAGAGGACGGTGGAAAAGGAGCTGCGTTTGTTTTTTGTGTGCAGGTGATGCGTGGAAATGGCGTGCAGTGGAAGGGTGAGACAACGTTGAATGCTGTGCGTTTACAGATTTGGAGGCAGCATATGGAATATAGCAGCGTGGATATGTAAAGAAATGGGCTAGCGTTTGCAAGCTTTGTGAATGCAGGTGCAATGAGGAACGAATGGGGTTTGAATATGCAGGTGCCGGAGCAGACAGGAACAGCGTGAAAATGGAGCAGATTGCCCAGGATGCCCAGAAAAGCCGCTGAAACCCTCCACCAGATCAATATTTAAAATTCACTGCTCAAAATTTGCTTGATAGAACCCTGAAAATTTCTCAACCATCAGCACATGTGACCTGAAAACGATGAAACAGGCAACCAAAACCCGGGAACAATAAAAATAAATAAAACCCTAACAATAAGAAAAAATTTATTTACAGTTTTGTGACTCTGCAACAACCAGATTTGTCAATGATATCAAAAATATTTTCAGAAAACTTCAGATTTGCTAATAAAATGCTTCAGAAATCTCTCAGGTAAATAACACAAACTAAATGATTAACCCAGGGTCAAAACTAGCTAGGCCCTGCAAAAAATGCTTGTGGGAGTTGGCTGGTTCAACGTAGAACTTCCCCTAACGCCCACTGATCTTCAAGGGTTTCCTGCACAACTCACTTCAACCGTCAAATAAGAGAGAAAAAACAGTACTAGATCTCAAACACAATGGAGATACCTGCCATTACATCAGAAACCCTAATACTACTTAAACCCTAGCATGTGAACAAGAGACCTATGCTCAACAATACTCTTCATTAAGTTGTCATTAACGGCTGAAAATTAAAATATGCAGAAATAAAATTTGCTCACAGCACTTTAAGAGAGTAACACCAGCAAGCTTTTGACCCCAAAGTCTTCTTTATTAGCACCAGAAAATATTTACAAGAGAGCTTCTTCAACCAAAACTCAAATCCAATATCTTATGATCTCAAATGACCCCTAGCACCCTATTTAAAGGAAAAAATCCCAACGGCTAGTTTGAGTGATCCATGACAAAACGATCTCGACCGTCGATGAGGATCAAGACATCTCTTTAATCTCATTCGTCGAATTAAAAAATTCAAATATTATTATTTTATTGTTTTTAAATTTTTTATTATTTTTTATATTTTTATTTTATTATTTTATTATTTATTTTATTAGTTTTATCTTTTATTATTTTTATTATGGATCATCAAACATAGCCTTTGGAGAAATTTCCCTAGGACCTAGGACTTAAGACGCATGAGGGGATTAACATTTCCTAACCCTCAGGACACTTTTCATCATGACTTTTACAACTTTTACACCTTCAAGGGGGAAAAAGCCCTTTGACAGACCCTCATAGACCACCTAGTTCTGCGACCAAACATAATCTAGCAGATTAACACACTAGGATTCTCCTAAGACTATAATGATAAAATTCATTCCGGCTTTGGGGTCAGGTTGAAGGAAAACTCTGTCGATCATGGATCGGTGAGACGAAAAACCTTCTAGAATGAAGATTATCACTAGAAAATTAGGTCCACCTAGGCAATTTACATACATGACTCAGCTCTGCTAAGATTATTTACATCAAAATGCAGACTGGGTTTACAACTTAATAAGATCAGGGGAATGACGATGACTGTCGAATGGTACGAACATCTCGATCAAGCGTTGTCCCTTTTTGTGAAAAAAAGGGGGTGTACTGCTATGGGTAGTCGACACGCAACAGTCAACATCTAGCTCTACTTGGGGATACGTCGCTGCACTGTAGGAATGTGAGAATCCAGAATCTGCACCCATGCAATACTCGACAAAACATAAGTAGCGTCCATTCAAAAATCATCATATAATATTTAAGCACATGAAAGATAGAAGCTCTTCATTTATCAACTATCTAGTAACATGAAAAGTAAAGCTAATCCTAAAACAGAAAACGAAATGCTGAAAATGACAAGGAGTAAGGCTAGAAATACAGGGGATGCCCCATGGCATCAGATGTTTTCAATATAGTGTATACTAAGCATTTGCCTGCTTTTAGGCAAATCTGTCGGCTGCTTGTCGGATGTGCCATGTCCAATTTTACATATGGTAGGACTTTTTCCTATCCGAAAATCAAGTTGCTTGCGGCCGTCTGATGCATCAAATCTTCTTCTCATTTTCTTTCTCTTGCGCTTTTTCTTTGTGGCAGGCTGGATCACTGATGATATGGAACTTTCTGTTTCAAAGCTCTCAGATGAAGTATGTAATATATGCGTGACATATTTTTCTTCATCTTGCATCTGATCTTTATCGTTTTTAAGTTTATCTGGATCACCTTCAAATAACCACCTTTCAATCGAACCAATGACCTCCTCATAGTAAGATGGAGCTTGTTGCAGTAAATGAGAAGGCTCCTGATTTATCTGGCTAGAGTGTTCAACTTTTATAGCACTGATTTCCCTGGCATGATCTTCTTCCATGGTTAATAACTTTTTCTGAAGACATATCTGATTAGCTTCCATATCTTTTATTACTTTATCGTCTTTTTCCTTTATGATCATCAAGCAATGCTGCATAGAGTTTATCTCTTCCTCATGATTTGCTTGCATGGTAGCCAACTGATTATTATGATCAAAGGTCATGATAGTCATTTCTTCATCCATAGTTAATAACTTGTTTTGCATAGAGTTAATTTCCCTATCATGATCAGCTTTCATGGTCGTTATATTTTCCTCTAAGCCTGACAACTTGCTTCGCATAAAACTAATTTCTGTGTTGTGATTAATCTTCATGGCTTCAATTTCCTTAGCATGCTGATTTTGCATAATTTCCATCTCCCTATTACGTTTTTCTAGGTGGGTGCATAAAGTTCTAACATCATTGGCATAATTAGTTTGATTGATCTCCATATTTTTCACCAACAACATTAGTTCTTGTATAATTTGCTTTTGATCTTCCTTTTCATTGTCATTTGTCCCTGTTTTTCCATTATCATGAATTTGATCTGTAATGGCACAAGTGGATGGCACACTCTAATATGAAGCATTGTCCTGGAATCTTTTACCGATAGATGGTTCTTTTTCATTCTGCTGCACAGTTTTAGGGGCACAAAGCGAGCTATCTGGATAACTATATCTATCTTTAAAAGCATTGACAATGTCTTGTAAAGAAGTGAAAGAATCTTCAAGACAATTATTAAACCAATTCAAAGCATCACCCTCTAAGGAAAAGACAAAAAGACGCATTTTGACATCTTCATGATTATACTGAGGGGGTCTACAATATATGATCATTATACGAGTGAACAAGCCTAGATGCCTTTTTACAGCGACTGCATCACCACTTGAGAACAAAGGTAATTTAGAAATGGCCACTTTCGGAATATCATGGAGGTCATCAAAATGACATGGTCTAAATGAATAATCCATGATGAATAACAAGGGACCAAATGAATGATAGAACGAGATCTATGTTCAAGAAAATCAATCAATGAAGGAAGTGGAGTCGCCACTTGAATAATGAATCTGATTCCAGGATCCAAAAAACAACCAACAAGCAGATATGAGGGAGGCTTCTTGTCTGGGAAAAATAAGAAAATGGAGTCGCCACCCAAACAAGAAACTAGCTGAAAAGAAGCTGTTGATATGACGAAAGGGAAGGTGATGAGAAGATCAAGAGATGCCAAAAATGTTGAAGCTGCCAGCTCAAATGAGAGATGAGAAAGATGAAAGAATGATGAGAGATGAGAAGATGAATGCCGTTGAAACGCCAGGGACAGAAAAACTCTTTCCCCGGCAACGGTGCCAAAAAATGTTGTCGCACAGATTGTCGCGACAATGCTCAGACCGGGGGCTATCACTCTGATCCCTGATCTCTCCGTTTAAGCCTGTCTCCCGCGGCTAAGGGGGGTAGACCCTGTAAGGAGATGGACAACCAACTGCGAACCAGTTGGTTTGGGAGACACGAAAGAAAAGCACTAAATGAATTTGTTCAATTTGATGGACCAGTGCCTTATGGGTTTGACGTTTAAGCGATTATTTACTGTATGTTGAAGAGATGTAAACAATTCACAGCAATCATAACAATGCAAGATATCCAGTAAACTCACGATATTTTTAACGATGATCTGGCAATCTAAAAAATAAATTTTGAAAGATATAACCATGCACATTAACCAGATATTAGATTCAAGCATGCCAGATAAACATTTATCCCAAAATTTTAGCCTCCGCAAGAAAAATAGAATGCGATGAGATACCCAGGCTAAGACTTTAACTGGTAAGATCTTTCCACGATAAATTTTTGTAGCTTTTCTGACAAAATTTTAACTAAATAAAAAAATCTAAAACAAAATTTAAAATTTAATCTAAAAAGAAAATTTTATTGTCCCTTTTTTATTTTATATTTATATTTTTTTAAAATATATATATATATTTTTAAATAAAGCCTAAAATAAAAATTAAAAAAAAAAAACTAATTTAAATCTATTCTAAAATCAAATCTAAATCCAAAAACTAAAAGCTAACCCTAACCTCTCCTTTTTTTTATTAAGAACTTTTTAAACTTTTTAAAAAAAATCAAAACCTAAAAAAAAAAAAAAATCTAAATTATAACATATATTAAAAAAAAATAAAACTAAAAACAAATGAAATTTAATTATAAACTAAAACTAAACGTATATAAAAAAAAAAAAAATGACGCATACGAATTGAAGCCTAAACCTAACTACACCTAATCGACACATAACCAAACTAAAACAAAAAAAGGAAACGGATTTTAGTTTTCATTCAAACCTACGCTAACATTCACCTACGGCTAACTAAAGAAAACAATGCATGAAAACAAAACTGATGGATGATGCCCCAAAGATTTACGCTAACACCAGACCACGACTTATAAAAAAATAATGGATTTGCTACGTATCTTGCACGCGGGGTCTGAGGATGGACGGCGGCAGCGAAGCACCCACGCAGGTGGAAGATTCACGCACAGGCCATCACGCGTAAACCATCTAAATTCCGGATCGGATCTTCGTTTGCGTGCAGGTTCTGATGCCCACCAGAATGACCCGTAACCCTGCTCTTAAAATCTCAATGATTTGCTGTTTAAATCAGTTAACGCCCACGAGATTTGCAGTGCAGGTAGGCGGATGGAGACCTATGCATACACAGCTCACCCGTGCGTACTCACTATAGTTGTTAATCGTTTGGAATGGACCCTCAAGCAGCTGCCGGTGTAGATCAAAGGGGAGATTTAACGCTGACCCTGAATATCTTTTGTTGTGTGCAGATATGGTTGGAACGGACAAGAACAACATGCAGGCTCAAGACAGGGGCAGCGTGTGATCACCCGCCTAGCCCACGAATTAATAAAAAATTTGAAGGCGCTTTGTTTTTTGCAGGTCCTCGGAATGGAGTTTATGATGCGTGGATCGGGCAGAGGACGGTGGAAAAGGAGCTGCGTTTGTTTTTTGTGTGCAGGTGATGCGTGGAAATGGCGTGCAGTGGAAGGGTGAGACAGCGTTGAATGCTGTGCGTTTACAGATTTGGAGGCAGCGTATGGAATATAGCAGCGTGGATATGTAAAGAAATGGGCCAGCGTTTGCAAGCTTTGTGAATGCAGGTGCAATGAGGAACGGATGGGGTTTGAATATGCAGGTGCCGGAGCAGACAGGAACAGCGTGAAAATGGAGCAGATTGCCCAGGATGCCCAGAAAAGCCACTGAAACCCTCCACCAGATCAATATTTAAAATTCACTGCTCAAAATTTGCTTGATAGAACCCTGAAAATTTCTCAACCATCAGCACCTGTGACCAGAAAACGATGAAATAGGCAACCAAAACCTGGGAACAATAAAAATAAATAAAACCCTAACAATAAGCAAAAATTTATTTACAGTTTTGTGACTCTGCAACAGCCAGATTTGTCAATGATATCAAAAATATTTTCAGAAAACTTCAGATTTGCTAATAAAATGCTTAAGAAATCTCTCAGGTAAATAACACAAACTAAATGATTAACCCAGGGTCAAAACTAGCTAGGCCCTACAAAAAATGCTTGTGGGAGTTGGCTGGTTCAGCCTAGAACTTCCCCTAATGCCCACTGATCTTCAAGGGTTTCCTGCACAGCTCACTTCAACCGTCAAATAGGAGAGAAAAAGCAGTACTAGATCTCAAACACAATGGAGATACCTGACATTACATCAGAAACCCTAATACTACTCAAACCCTAACATGTGAACAAGATACCTATGCTCAACAATACTCTTCATTACGTTGTCATTAACGACTGAAAATTAAAATATGCAGAAATAAAATTTGCTCACAGCACTTTAAGAGAGTAACACCAGCAAGCTTTTGACCCCAAAATCTTCTTTATTAGCACCAGAAAATATTTACAAGAGAGCCAAAACTCAAATCCAATATCTTATGATCTCAAATGACCCCTAGCACCCTATTTAAAGGAAAAAATCTCAACGGCTAGTTTGAGTGATCCATGACAAAACGATCTCGACCGTCGATGAGGATCAAGACATCTCTTAATCTCATCCATCGAATTAAAAAATTCAAAATATTATTATTTTTTAAAATTTTTATTATTTTTTATATTTTATATTTATATTTATTTATTTTTTATTTTATTATTTTTATTATGGATCATCAAACATAGCCTTTGGAGAAATTTCCCTAGGACCTAGGACTTAAGACGCATAAGGGGATTAACATTTCCTAACCCTCAAGACACTTTTCATCATGACTTTTACAACTTTTACATCTTCAGGGGGAAAAAGCCCTTTGACAGACCCTCATAGACCACCCAGTTCTGCGACCAAACATAATCTAGCAGATTAACACACTAGGATTCTCCTAAGACTCTAATGATAAAATTCATTCCGGCTTTGGGGTCAGGTTGAAGGAAAACTCTGCTGATCATGGATCGGTAAGACGAAAAACCTTCCAGAATGAAGATTATCACTAGAAAATTAGGTCCACCTAGGGAATTTACATACATGACTCAGCTCTGCTAAGATTATTTACATCAAAATGCAGACTGGGTTTACAACTTAATAAGATCAGGGGAATGACGATGACTGTCGAATGGCACGAACATCTCGATCAAGCGTTGTCCCTTTTTGTGAAAAAAAGGGGGTGTATTGCTATGGGTAGTTGACACGCAGTAGTCAACAGGCCCTAGTTGCCAAATTTAACACTCCCTCTCAACTAGGAGGAACTCCACTTGCTAAACCATTTGACGATCTATACCATCCCTGCTCTGCTCTGCTCTGTTGAATCATGAAGAAATAATGAAGAAGAAATGTTTGAGAATGTATCTTACCATTCTCCACTGACCCGAAGTCAGTCTCCAATAATCAAGAGTGTTTCATACTACTCTCCACTGACCCGAAGTCAGTCTCCATTGATCCCTGATCAATATCAAACATCCTAGCATAGGGAGTATGATAGTACACGATGCGTTCATCGGTAGTACTATGGTCCCTATCCTCATTTCCCTACTCATTGGCCAGATGAGAGGTACTTCCTATGAGTCCGAGACTGCATGCATAGGATGTATCAGCAGGAGAAGGTGAACCACTCATCCTGCTCATATGCCATAGAAGAAGGTGAACCACTCATCGTATTCATATCTCAACATGGGGTATCACATGGGAAGGTGAACCACTCACCCTGTACATCGCGCACCACTAGGGGAAGGTGAACCACTCACCCTATGGTAGCTCATCGCTCTAAGAAGTACCCCAAGCCCTCGGAGCTCCCAGAGCTCATTATCCATCTCATACGGGATTCTCATAAGAGGGTCTCTCCATGACTTCAAGTTGTTCATGGAAGGTTAAGAATTTGACCTTCCCTAGGGGCTTCGTAAGAATATCTGCAACTTGATCATCAGTCCCAATATGACAGAGCCTTATTGTTCCCTGTTGTACCATATCCCAGATAAAGTGGTACTTGATATCAATATGCTTGGAGAGGTCATGAAACATGGGATTCTCAGAAGATGAATCCCACTTTGGTTGTCGCAATAGATCACGGTGGTATCCAGCACATGTCCAAACAACTCACTAAAGAGCTTTCTCAACCAAACAACTTCATAGGAGGCCATACTAGCAGCAATGTATTTAGCCTCAGGGGTGCTCAAAGAAACCAACTTCTGCTTCCTGCTCATCTAGGATATCGAAGCAGAACCTAGAGAGAAGCAACATCCAGATGTGCTTTTACGATCCACGGCACTGCCAGCCCAATCAGCATTAGAATAAACATGGAGCCTCACATTCCCAACAATGTATCTCAGTCCATAGATGATTGTGCCCCGAAGATATCTCAAGAGATTCTTGGCAGCAATCTAGTGTATGTGATGAGGCTCGACCATAAACTGACTCAATGTGTTCACTGCAAAACATATGTCCGGATCAGAGTTCACTAAGAACATCAGGGCCCCCACAAGTTTTCGATACTCGGAAGGATTTCCCAAATCAAACCCAGCAGCGCTTCTGCATAACTTCTTGAAGTTAAGTTCCATCGGAGTAGTCACGGACTTGCAAGCCACCATCCTAAATCTTTCAAGTAGCTTCATAATGTATTTTCCTTGAGAAATGAAAAAATCACCTGCCTTTTGCCAGACCTCTAACGCTAGGAAGTAATGCATCAGTCGTAGGTCCTTCATCTCGAATTCAGAAGCCAACTCCCTCTTACATTGATAAATAAGAGGGTCTGCACCTATCTCAAAGAGATCGTCCACATAAAGTACCAAGATGAGAGGTCTATCATTCTCAACCTTAAAATAAAGTTTCAGGTCAGCTTCACTTCTTGTAAATCCCAGCTTCATCAGATAGTTGTTGATCCTCTCATACCAAGCTCGGGGAGCTTGCTTCAACCCATAGAGGGCTTTCTTCAACCAGCGTACATGTGTTTGACGATCTTCTTCGAACCCCTCAGGTTGTTCTTGGGAAAATTCCACAAGAGGAACCCCTACTGCAACAAACTAATGTTACTTCTCTTACTTGTTAATTCATGCAAGTTATTTACTATGCTCTACGGTAAATATCGAAGCAAGTACATCTGCAGCCTTCGCTTAATTAACATATATGTAGAAACAAAATATTCAGCAAGAAAGAACAACACATAGGACATGATTATTTTTGGACAAAATGTCCCCGGAAAAACTCAATGCGGGAAAATCGGTGCAACAACTCTGAGGGTTTATCATTATTAAGCAGTAGCAAATTCTGAATACATCACCGAATACCTAATAGGGTTATTCAGTTACAGAGAGATATTGGCAGAAGCTTTCTAAGTTTTACCTCAAATAATCACTCAGAAATCTTGGCTGATTTGGCCCCAAATTGACTACCCTTGCGACTTTTCTAGCTGCCTTTGTGTTGCCTCTGCGCAGTGTCTGTGTCAGCCCAGGATCAAGCCCTCTGGTTGCTGCGTCACTTCTCCGGATGGTCCATCTGTTGCGTAGGAGATTCGATTTTTGCCTACTGGTCTCACACCCTGGCTCCCGGCTTCTGAAAATCGAATTCCTCTGTAGAATACAAACTTCTCTTTGTCCCTCTACACTGTGCCTCGTCGTACTGCTGCCTCTTTGCTTTGTGCTGCTCAGTCTCTGGCTCTTCTAGCCACTGCATCTGTCGCACCAACACTCATGGCACCAACTGAAACTCCATCATCTTGCTACTATTGATCATGGGTTCCTGTAGCAAGGTGACGATCCAAGAGGTGGGCTCCTCAAGGATCCTGCCCATTTGCTGTCCCCCTGACTACAACTCTATATCATCCCACCTCCCTCTTGGAGGTATCTCAACTGTCATGGCGAACTCCTTGTCAATATTTGTGGCTGCAACCTTGGGATCAGGCTTCTTAGCCTTGTCCTTTTTCTTCAAAGGACACTGGGATGCATAGTGGCCCATCTCACCACATCTAAAGCACTTCACCTTGGAGATGTCCTTCTTTGGTCTCTGTTGCCTCTGTTGCCCCTTCGATGCAAGGACTACGTTGTCCTCTTCCTCCACTTTGGGCTTTGACCCACTATTGCTGCTGCTCTTGTCAAGTTTTACCTTGTGCAGGTCTCTCCTCAGCTCTTCCTGTTTTAGAGCTTTCCACATCTTGTCCCAATTTGGCAATGTTGTTTTACCCAGAATGCTCTGGATAAATATTTGCCAATCATTTCAGACGAAATTTAGAGCCAGTCTCACTAACTCTGAATCCTAAGGTGTATGTCCCGCAGCTGACAGCTCATCACAGGTCTTCTTCAGTTTCGTGAGGAATGGATCCACACATTCTCTGTTCTGCATCTTAGTAGATCTCAACTTCTGCTCTAAGTGCATCTTCCGTTGCTCGGAAGATCCCTGATACAATCTGGCCAAGGCATGCCACATCTCCTTAGCGGTCCATTTGCTTGCAACGTGGCACACCACATGATCCTTCACTCCATCCAAGATCATTCTCTTCGCCTTAGCCATCTCAGCTCTGTACTTTTTCAGCGGACTTGCATCCGTTGGGACATCTACCACATTATCAACATACATCATGAGGGCATGCTCATCTAGAAGGAAAGTCATCCTAGCCTTCCAGATGGCATAGTTGGAAGCCCCATCCAACTTGTCCTGATCCCTCAAGCCATTGGTTTCCATATCCTTCGAAAATTGTTGAACAACACCCTCTTTCTCCCTACTGCGTAGCTCCTAGGTTGACTTACACACTTCCTGATGGAGCTGGTAAGTTGCTGCTCGTTTGCTACTCTACAAATGAGAAATGTTGATTGCAAGAAATCACTGAGGACGTATTCCCTCACTATGTTCTTCTTCTTTCTTTTGACGCCTTTCAACTCGGCAAAAACCATCCACTGAAAAATCTGTGTCCCGCCAACTGCTCCTTATGTTGAGGCTTAGCGCTGCTCCTTCTACCACGACAAAATTCGAATTGGAAGCTCTTTCTCTCTGTCAACTCGCTCGGAGAGAGACTACCTCGAATTTTCGGCCCTCCGGCTAGAACTGCGCAAACCCTCTGGGGTTTCAACTTGCTGCCTCTTGCAACTTTTCGATTTCCCCTTCTGCTCAGCGATGGGGTTTCTGGTTTTGCGCTTCCCTCCTCACTTGCACTAGCTCTGATACCATGTGAAAATTCCACAAGAGGAACCCCTACTGCAACAAACTGATGTTACTTCTGCTACTTGTAAATTCATGCAAGTTATTTACTGTGCTCTACAGTAAATATCGAAGCAAATACATCTACAACCTACACTTAATTAACATATATGTGGAAACAAAATACTGAGCAAGAGAGAACAACACATAGGACACAATTATTTTTGGGCAAAACGTCCCCGAAAAACCCAATGCGGGAAAACCGATGCAACAACTCTGAGGGTTTATTATTATTAAGCAGTAAAAAATTCTGAATACATCACTGAATACCTCACAGGGTTATTCGGTTATAGAGAGAAATACTGGCAGAAGCTTTGTGAGTTTTACCTCACACAATCGCTGAGAAATCTTGGCTGATCCAACCCCAAACTGACTACCCCCCCGACTTTTTTGGCTGCCTTTGTGTAGTGTCTGCGTCAGCCCAACGTCAAGCTTTCTGGGTGTTGCGTCACATCTCTGGCTGGTCTACCTGCTGCCCAGGAGATTCGATTTCTACCTCCCGGTCTCACACCCCGGCTCCTAGCTTCTGAAAATCGAATTCCTCTGCAGAATTCAGACTTCTCTCTCTCCCTTTGCATTGGTTCTGCATGGCCCTTCTGGCCCTGCGTCAACCTCTATGTGGAAGCTTCTGGATCACTCACTGCCTCTCTTTGCTGATATATCTCTGGCTGAGAATCCATCTCTCAGGAAGCTGCTATCCCTGCCCTTCAACTGCAAGAGACTTCCTCAATCAATTTTTCCTCCTAAGAACTTCTCACTTCAGAAAATCGATTTTCTCTATCTCTTCGTGTGTTTTCCAAATGACCCTCAAGCCCCTTCTTATATCTTCTTGTTGGACAACCAACGACCTAAATTAAAACATAATCAAAGGCTCATATCGTTTTGACTTGATCCATGGCTTTATCTAGAAGTTTCACCCTTAATTAGATAAATAGCCATTAATATTTTGATTTTCCTAAGTTTAGACTTAGGAACCCCATTAAAAATATTAATTATTTTAATAAAATCACTTATGGGTGGAATTTCCCAAAACACTTTATGGGTTCTTTGGAATACCTGTGCCCAAGCCTCACTGCAAAATTTGAGGCTTAGAGAACATTCGATGCTACCCCAAATCAATAGTTCTACATAGACTTACTTATTAATTGAACCATGTAAGAACGCGGTCTTGACATCCACCTGATGTAGATTTCATCCTTGCAAGGCAACAAGGGCTATAATTGAATAGATGGTGGTATATCGAGCAATAGGTGCAAATGTCTCATCGTAGCCACACCTTCCTTTTGAGAGAAGCCTTGAGCAACAAATCTAGCTTTGAACTTTTCAGCACTTCCATCAACTTCATGCTTGATCTTATAGAGCCATTTCGAGGTGACAACGGATTTGTCCTTGGATCTAGGGACCACATCCTAGATATCATTCTTCATAATCGACTCATACTCTTTGTTCATAGCATCCTTCCAAACTTGGTTCTTTACAACTTCGAATGTGCAAGGCTCAGATTGAAAAATGGTGCTCATTGCAGTTAAGTACCCTTGATACCTATTCGGCTTCTTACTTTCACGAAATGCCCCCCTAGGTGCAACATGTTTCTCGACATCTTCGAGAGTTTCCCTAAGCCATGAGGGTCTCCTTTTTGAAGAGGAGGGCTCACAAGGGGGTGGATCAATGGGATCCATTGGTCCTTCAGCATAGGGTATTGGCTCATCTTGCGGTTCTCCCTGCTTTCCTAGATCTGCTTCTTTGTCCTTCCTTGGAATAGGAACGTTACTAATCTTCCCAAGGGCAACATCCTCATCAAAGGTGACATCATGACTTATGTCCACTTCTCTTTGAGCAAGCACATAGATTCTATATGCCTTAGAAGTTTCACTGTAGCCCACAAATGTTCTTTTCTTCCCAGGAGCATCCAATTTGCTTCTCTTTTCTTTTGGCACATGAAAATATACAGGGCTACCAAAAATTCGAAAATGAGAAACATCAGGTTTCTTACCGGTGAAAAATTATTCAGGAGTTTTGGAGTCCAACGCTTGATGAAGGCATCTATTCTAAACATACACGACAGTGTTTGCGGCTTCGGTGCATAAGAACTTCGGAAGGCTTTGATCGCGAAGCATGGCACGAGTGACTTCTACGATAGAACGGTTCTTCCTTTCAGCCAACACCATTTTTCTCAGAAGTATATGTGGTAGTAGTCTCCCTCTTAATGCCAGCTTCTCTACAATAGTTATTGAACTCATTTGATTCATATTCGGTTCCATTATCGGTCCTCAATATGTTGATCTTCTTCCGGGTTTGTTTTTCAACCAAAGCTTTGAAAGAATGCGACAATGAGAGTACTTCGTCCTTCTTCTTCAAGAAATATATCCAAGTTTTGCAAGAGAAATCATCCATAAAGATAGCATAATTATCCTCCCAAAGAGTTCACGAGCATCATACCAAATAGATTAGAATGAATCAGTTGCAATATGTCGGTAGTCTTGCTATCACTGGAGGGGAATGGTCCCCTTATATGCTTTCCTTCGTCACACCCCTGACAAGCACCTTCATGTTCTACTTTAAATTCGGGAATACCTATCACCATCTTCCTCACATCGGGTAGAGCCTTATAATGTAGATTAGCAAACCTCCGGTGCCATAATTCAGATTGAAGTGATGCGTCACAAGACATAGCTCCCAATGGACTGCCTTCATCCTGATATAGGCTGTCAACCCTGAATCCAAGTGTAAGTGCATCTTTGAAATTTTTATTCCACAAACGTACCTTTCCATCGATGAATGCCACTTTGAATCCTTTGTCCTCCATTGCCGAGATAGAGACCAGGTTCTTCTTTAGATCGGGTACATATAGTACTTCTTATAGATGAATGATGTTACCTTGATTCAATTGAAGAGTAACATTCCCAACTCCCTTCACGGGATAGGTGGCATTGTCTCCAAGGATAGTTTCCAAATTTGTATCCTTTTCAATCAGATTTGAAAGAACTTCCTTATACCCAGCGAAGTGCCTTGGGGCACCACTATCAATCAACTAATTTCCCAAGGTGTCTGGAGGAGATGCAGTAGAGAGGGCAGATATAAGATAAAATTCTTTTTGGTTGTTATCAATAACATTAGATTCATGATCCCTGGAGTTTCTTGATCTCTTGGGAGGATGACCATTTCCATGTTGAGTAGCGGGAGCATTCCTTGTTCCTCTGTTGTTGAATTTGCCATTTCTTTGATTGTTGTAGTTGTGGTTGTCATCATCATGAGGTGTATCCCTTCTATTATGACACTCCCTAGCATAGTGGCCAAACTTGTTTGAAATGAAGCATCTTCCCTTCCTTCCATTCTTGAAACCCGGTCTTCCTTAACAGAACCTGCATTGTTCTTCTTTCTAGCATGAGCAGAGAATGTAGTAGGATCATTCCTATTTGAAGGCATATCTAGTTTTGTCATCCTTGTTTCTTCTTGAGAACATCTAGTCAGCAATTCTTCAAAACCTGGAATCATGTCGTTGTTAAGAATAGTAGTGTTGAACACGTGCCATTCACGAGGGAGTCCTCCAAGGGCAATGAGAGTAAGCTCGCTATCAACAATAGCTTCTCCAATCGAAAGAATATAATTTTTTTATTTTAGAAATCCTCATGAAATATGATTGAATGTCTTCACCTCTTCCTTTCTTTATATCCTTCAGCTTGTTTTTGAGAAAGAGAACTTGGTTTGTATTGCTAGCTTTGAACATGCCAACCAACCTATCTTATATCTCTTTTGATGTGTTCAAATCGGATACATAAGCAACTAAATGCTTATGAATAGAATCCCTGATGATCTTCTTTGCTTTGACTTCACCCTTCTTGTACTTTGTCTTAGCAGCAGCTGATGCATTAGAAGGAAGCTCATAAATCTTTCCCTACACATAGTCCATAACATCTTGTTCTTCTAAAGTCAAATCAAGAGACATCTTCAATGCATGATAATCAGACTTATCATGAAGCTTGTCATCAGGTTTGAAGTAGGATGTGGAGGCCATTGACTCTTGTCCAACAAATCTCAATGATTTTTCTTTTCACTCTTGCTTGGGCTTTGTCTTCACCTCACCTCTGATACCATGTTAATTTTAGATATCAATTTCCAGATTAGCAATCACATTAACATGATAGTAAATGCAGATAGAACGTAAATAAAAACAATAGAAGACAAGTTAAGACAAGAGGACACAAGATGTGGCTCCAGCCAGGGATAAACCCCAATGTGGGGAAACCCTTTGATTAATTCTTCTTATTATTCTTC
The DNA here is from genome assembly GCA_000404065.3 of Pinus taeda. NCBI lineage: Eukaryota > Viridiplantae > Streptophyta > Pinopsida > Pinales > Pinaceae > Pinus > Pinus taeda. Next base: position 433,766 of record APFE030435987.1, on the reverse strand, counting down.
AAAAGTTCAGCACAGAGAGAGTACAATATGTAATATTCACTTGCCCAATCAAAGTGAAATCTGTCCAGTCAAACAATAGCCACAGGAAGCCCTAACCAGAAAGTCAATGTTGGTCAACAGGGTAGAATTTTGACCTCCAAAACAACTCAGTCAAACTTAGTCAACTCGGCCTCCAACAACAAATCAAATAAGCCCAAAACAATGCAAAAATACTCAGTCAAACTTGGTCAACACAAGTCAATGCTGTAGGCAAACCCTTTTGCAGTGAACACTAGTCAAACAATACGGATTGTCTCAATTTTTGTGCCTAGAAATGCAGCCTGCCCAAACAGAAAGAATCCCACAAATCCACAGTCAAACAAAGTCAATAGTAGCTTGGTCAATGATGGTCAACACTTCTTGAAATTCGATCAACGCTAAAACAAAAAATCCTTAGTCTTCTTCTTTGCACGGGTGAAGAGAGAGGTTGCCCAGATAAGTGTAGGAACCAATCAGATGAGAGAGAGATGTGTGTGAATGATTGATGTCCAAATGAGGCAAATGCACCTTCTATTTATATGCAAACATTGAGGATGAATAGACGTGACTGTTGGGCTTTTGATACTACATTAGTTTGTTGGCTGACCTTGACAATTTGTCCATAAACAAAATAAATTCATAATTCCATTTGTACATGTTAGAATGGGATGATCTTTAGATCAATCCTACACATCTCAAAGAGAGGAATCTAATAAAAATATAGTTATATCATATGAGTTGTCCAAGGTGGAGTTTGGCCCTAGTTGTCAAATTTAACAAGTCCCCAAGGTGAAATTAAAGATGCCTAGAAAAGTGCTTCAGTGAAGAAACGACCTTAAAGTTCAATGAAGAACTAGGGCTTCGTTCTTCCAATGGAGTTGCTAGTAATGATATATCAATATGTTGTACGGGGAACAAAACACACACCTCGTGTCCCCAGCAACGGTGCCATAAATGTTACCACTCAAACTAGTAGGGGACCTAAAAGGGGTTCCTAAGAGGGCAATTGCTAACTTAAGGGCAATGGTGGAGGCTTAGCCCATTGTCACTACAGCTAAGTCTCCTTGCTCTTTACGTACTTTCACTAATGGGAGGAGTTCCGGTAGTGTAGGGATTAGTTGTAAAGTATATGTCAATGTGTTAAAATTGGCAACTAGGGCAAAAATCCATGTGGGTCATCTTATTTATGGTAACTGATACTTTTCTTGGATCCCTCTCATTGAGAGGTGTAGGATTGATCTAAAGATCGTCCGATTCCGATAAGTATTCGTGGAGTTGTGAATTTATTTGTGTTATAAGACAATTCGTCAAGGTCGGCCAGCAACCAAATAAACCCCACATGTGCTCAACGTTTAAGTATAAAAGGAGATGACTTGAGAGTCATTTCTCACACACACTTCTTGTGTTCTCTTCCTTTCCACTTGTCATTGGGTTTTTGGTGGGAGGAAGAGATCCTAAGAATCTATGCTGCCCTAAGGAGAGGATGCCCTAGCTCAACGCTGTCATTGAGAAGGCATGCCCTAGATCTAGATGCAGGCAATGAAGAGAAGGTTCTACGTCCTAATGTGGTAGCTTACATGGAGGGAAACTCTTATGGTGGAGACAAGGCTATATGTCGTCCAGATCGAAACTGCCCTAAACATTGTTCAGCCACCCTAAACATTCTTTGTTTTAGCCGCAACAAAAAGAGGACAGAACAGCGTGGGTTTTGGAGGTTGTTAAGAAGGCCGAGGAGATTCTGGACAACGTGATGATGAGGAGATGAAGGAGGTCGAGAAATGGTTGTATTTGAGGATTGTTCTTTGTAACAGGCCGAGTAAAGGGATGACTAGGCCGTAGCTAAGGCAGCATTCCAACGAATGTTTGAAGGGTTGTCTTAGGCCATCTCAGGTGACCAAATTATTGCAAGGAAGGGCAGCCGCATTAACTGTTTAGAGGATGGGCAAACCCTTAACCAGTTTGCTGCAAATTTATGGCAATTTGTGAGGGCAGGCTGTGGACCTTGTAAAGGCTGGAACCGCCCAAGATTATTGTGAAGGGTCTCGTAACACAAGGAAGGGCAACCGCATCACCTTGGAGCAAATCTGGGCGAAAAAGAAGGTTGGCAAAGAGATTTTGATATGCCCTAACTAGACCTAAGTTGCAACAAACAAATCAGACCTCAAAACTGTGAGCTAAGGTATGTTGTCTATAACATTTCTTGTAGATGTTGAGGATCAATTTGGAATAGATTGTTGGGTAGTTTGTGGGAGCCAAATTGGTGGCTGTACATAGTGGTATGGTACATGGGACAACTAGTGGTATGACCTCTTTTTGATAGGTGTAGACTGTCTCATTTGCAAAAGTAAGAGGGAGTTGGATTCCAGATTGGGAATGGTGAACTGCAAGCCCGTGACTACCTCGATGGTGCATAACTTTCAGAAGTTATGTGGTAGTGATGTTAAACCAGATTTGGGAAATGCGTCTGAGTTTCATAAACTCATTCGCGTTGATGTTCTTGGTGAACTTCTGTTCGGACATATGATTTGCAGTTAGTATGATGAGCTCATATATGGTTGAGCCTCACTGGATTGGTGCCAAGAATCCTTTGAGATATCTTTAGGGCACAATCTCTCATGGATTGAGATACACTATCGAAAATGTGAAGCTGCATGATTATTCGAATGCTGATTGGGTAGGTAGTGTGGAGGATCGCAAGAGCACTTCCGAGTGTTGGTTCTCTTTGGGTTTTGTTCGATATCCTAGATGAGCAGGAAGCGGAAGCCGGTTGTTATAAGCATCGATGAGACCGAATACATAGCTACGAGAATGATCTCGTGTGAAGGCACTTGGTTGTGGAAGCTCTTCAACGAGCTGTTTGTACACATGATGGATACCACTGGGATCCTCTGTGTCAACCAAGTGGGGGGGATTCACTTGTTGAGGAATCCTGTATTCTATGATTGCTCCAACATATAGACATAAGATACTACCTTATCTGGGATATGGTACGTCGATGAGCGAGGAGACTCTATCACATTGAGACTGATGTACAGGTCACAGACATTCTGTCAAAGCCCCGGGGAAAGGTCAAATTTGTGACTTTCCCGAACGACTTGGAGTCGTTGAGAGACCTTCTTATAAGGGTCTTGCATGATGCATGCATTGAGCTTTGGGAGCTCCACGGGGCTTGAGGTACTGCTTGGAGCAACAAGTGACCATAAGGCTACTCACCCTCCCCTAATGGTGCACCATGTCTAGGGTGAATGGCTCAGGCTTCCCCTGTGATATGCTGAGGCGACTTAGGGACATGATGAGTTGTTCTCCTGTCGAGGCATCCTACCCATGCAGTCTGGGACTCATGGGAAGTACCTCTTATCTAACCAATGAGTAGGGAAATGGGTTTAGGGACCATAGTAGTACTATTGATGGACGGATTGTTGTATCTACCGTACTCCCTATGCTAGGACGACCTCCATTGATCTGGGATTAGTATGAGTGGTTTGAGACACTCTCTTGTGATATTGATCAGGGATCAATAAAACTGACTTTAGGTCAGTAGAGAATGGTATAAGACATTCTCGATCAATTCTTCTTCTTCATGGTTCAGCAGGGCAAAGATGAGCTCAGCAGAGCAAAGCAGAGCTTAGAAAAGCAGAGCAAAGGAGAGCATAGCATAGTAGAGCAGAGCAGAGTAGTGCAGGGCATTGATGACAGAGATAGTATAGTAAGACAGATCGAGTTCTCCCTGGTTGAGAAAGAGTGTTTAAATTGGCAACTAGGGCCAGACTCCATGTGGGTCATCTTATTTATGGCAGCTAATATTTTTCTTGGATCCCTCTCATCGAGAGGTGTAGGATTGATCTAAAGATCATCCGATTTCTTTAATTATTCATGGAGTTATGAATTCATTTGTGTTATAAGACAATTCATCAAGGTCGGCTAGCAACCAATAAACCCCACACGTGCTCAAAGTTTTAGTATAAAAGGAGATGACTTGAGAGTCATTTCTCACACAGACTTCTTGTGTTCTCTTCCTCTCCACTTGTATTTGGGTTTTTGGTGGGAGGAAGAGATCCTAAGAATCTATGCAGCCCTAAGGAGGGGATGCCCTAGCTCAACGCTGTCATAGAGAAGGCATGCCCTAGATCTAGATGTAGGCAATGAAGAGAAGGCTCTACGTCCTAATGTGGTAGCTTACATGGAGGGCAACTCTTATGGTGGACACAAGGCTATACACCGTCCAGATCAAAGCTGCCCTAAACGCAGTTCAGCCACCCTAAACATTCTCTGTTTTAGCTGCAACAAAAAGAGGATAGAACAACGTGGGTTTTGGAGGTTGTTAGGAAGGCCGAGGAGATTCTGGACAACGTGATGAGGAGGAGATGAAGGAGGCTGAGCAATGGATGTATTTGAGGACTGTTCTTTGTAACAGGTTGAGTAAAGGGATGACTAGGCCCCACCTAAGGCAACATTCCAACAAAGGTTTGAAGGGGTGTCTTAGGCCATCTCAGGTGACCAAATTATTGCAAGGAAGGGAAGCCGCATTAATTGTTTAGAGGACGGGCAAACCCTTAACCAGTTTGCAGCAAATCTATGGCAGTTTGCTGTGAGGGTAGGCCGTGGACCTTGTAGAGGCTAGAACCGCCTAGGATTATTGTGAAGGGTCTCATCCCCACAAGGAAGGGTAGCTGCATCACCTTGGAGCAAATCTGGGTGGAAAAGAAGGCTGGCAAAGACACTATGATATGCCCTAACTAGACCTAAGTTGCAGCAAACAAATCAGACCTCGAAACCGTGAGCTAAGGTATGTTGTCTATGACATTTCTTGTAGGTGTTGAGGATCAGTTTAGGCCAAATTGTTGGGTAGTTTGTGGGATCCAAATTGGTGGCTATACATAGTGGTATGATACATGGGGCAACTAGTATTTAGTGCAGCAAGTTCATGGTGTTGCGACAGTTTGGAACATGGGACAACAACAACAACAAGGTGCAGCAAGCATAGTGCTGCAAGCACATTGGGACAACAATATGGTATTTGGTGTAGCAAGTACACGAAGCAACAATGGTGCAGCAGTGGCACAAGGTATAGCAGTGCTAAACACTGGGACAACAATGCAACAGTATGATGTGTACAACATGGTCATAAGGTCCAGCATTGTGATGATGGGTGCAACATGGTGTAGTTAGGTGCAACATGATGACGAGATGCAACACAATGATAGGTGAAGGAGCCACCTTGGAGAATCGGATGAAGCAGCATGTCTTCAACTGACCTCATGTATCATCTTCTTAGAGATGATCTATGCTCTTATCTAGATAAGTCAAAGTGTTGACTTCTGTTCTAAATGTACTCTCTCTGTCTCTCTCTCTGCTAACTATTGAAGAACATATAAGAATAATTGATCAAGGGTTTCCCCACTTTGGGGTTTGTCCCTGGCTAGCGGCACATCTTGTGTCCTCTTGTTTTGGCTTGTCTTCTGCGATTTATGTTTATGTTCTATTTGTAGTTTACTTTAATGCTGTTGTGATTGCTAATCTGGAAAAGATATTGAGCTAACTATGAAAATTGAAATAAATTGCTCTAAGCATAGAACATACCTAAAATTAACATGGTATCAGAGCTGAGGTGAAGACAATGCCCAAGCAAGAGTGAAAGAGCAATCACCGAAGACAGTTGGGTAAGGACGAAAGGATCAGTGGATTCCTCATCCCTCTTCAAATTCACCAAGGTTGAAGTTGAAGCAGAGAATATTATTAGATTTGAGCAGCGGAAGTTTCTGATGGCCTACCTAAAGATCACTTCAATGGGAAGTCCAGATCTAAGGGTGGAAGGAAAGGCAGATGCCTTGGTTGTAATAAGTTCGGCCATTATTGGAAGGACTGTCCGAGGTAGGGACACATCACTTGATGATGATAACAATCATTCCAGGGACATCTTCAATGATCAGAGGAATGACAAGTAATGCAGGTCATCAAGGAAACGACCGACTCTTCTGAGAAAGCAAGGAACCCCAAGTATGAAGAATCAAATGTTGTTTCTGATAAGATAAAGAAGCGTTATCTTTTATTGGCCCTCTCCTTCAGATTCTTTGGGAATCTGGCTTATTGATTATAGTGCTTCAAGGCACTTCATTGGATAGAAGGGTGATCTCTCCAATTTAGTAGAGATGGAAACAATCGTGAGATTATACCTGGAGCTAATGCCACCTATCCTGGAAAGGGTGTAGAGAATGTTACCCCTTAATTGAATGAGGGTAGCTCTATTCATTTACAAGAATCTTTTTTGTGTGCCTGATCGCAAGAAGAACTTGGTGTCCATTTCGACAATGGAAGTCAAAGGTTTCAGGGTGGCATTCATTGATGGAAAGGTACGTGTTTGAAAATAGAATTTTAAAAAGACGCTTTTACTGATGGGTTCAGGGTTGGCAATTTCTATGAAGTTGCAGGATGGTCCATTGGGGACCATGTCAGTTGACAGATCTCATCTATAGCACCGGAGGTCTACTTATTGTCGGGCCCTACCTGGTGCGAGTCAAATGGTGACAAGGATGCCTGAATTCAAGAAGAGCATGAAGGTACATGACTAAGATGTACCAAAGGTAAATCTTACAAGGGGACTATTCCCCTCATGTAGCAGGTCCATAGGTTTGGAACAACGAGAGGGGTTTTAGATTCATGATTAGGAATCTCATGTGTGCAGGTGGAATAAAGCCCTCTATGGCTTGAAGCAAAATACCCCGGGCTTAGTATGAGAGGATTGATAGCTATTTGATGGAGCTGAGATTCACTAGTAGTAAAGCCGATCCAAACCATTGCTTGAAGGTTGTGGATGATAGACCTCTCATAACGACACCTTCTGAGGATGACCTCTTTCTGATAGGTGCAGACCCTCTCCTTTGCAAAAGTAAGAAGGAGTTGGATTCCGGTTTGGGAATGATGAACTACAAGCCCGTAAGTACCTTGATGGTGCTTAACTTTCAGAAGTTATGTGGTAGTGATGCCGGACCAGATTTGGGAAATGCCTCTGAGTTTCATAAACTCATTCGCGTTGATGTTCTTGGTGAACTTCCGTCCGCACATATGATTTGCAGTTAGTATGATGAGCTCATATATGGTTGAGCTTCACTGGATTGGTGCCAAGAATCTTCTGAGATATCTTTAGGGCACAATCTCTCATGGATTGAGATACACTGCCAGAAATGTGAAGCTACATGATTTTTTGAATGCTGACTGGGCAGGCAGTGTGGAGGGTCGCAAGAGCACTCCCAAGTGCTGGTTCTCTTTGGGTTCTGTTCGATATCCTGGATCAGCAGGAAACAGAAGTCGGTTGCTATAAGCACCACTGAGACCGAATACATAGCTACGAGTATGATCTTGTGTGAAGCCACTTGGTTGTGGAAGCTCTTCAGCGAGCTGTTTGTACACATGATGGATACCAACGAGATCCTCTGTGTTAACCAAGGGGGGGATTCGATTGTTGAGGAATCCCGTATTCTATGATTGCTCCAGCATATAGACATTAGATAGTAGCTTATCTGGGATATGGTACGTCGATGAGCGAGGAGGCTCTATCGCATTGAGATTGATGTACAGGTTGCAGATATTCTATCAAAGCCCTGGGGAAAGGTCAAATTTGTGACTTTCCCCAACGACTTGGAGTCGTTGAGAGACCTTCTTATAAGGGTCCTGCATGATGCATGCATTGAGCTCTAGGAGCTCCAGGGGGCTTGGGGTACTGCTTGGAGCAACAAGCGAACATAGAGCGACTCACCCTCCCCTAATGGTGCCCTGTGTACAGGGTGAATGGCTGAGCCTTCCCTTGTGATACCTCGAGGCAACTTAAGGACTCAAGGGAAGTACCTCTCATCTGGCCAATGAGTAGGGAAATGGGGTTAGGGATCATAGTAGTACTATGAGTGGTTTGATACACTCTCTTGTGATATTGATCAAGGATCAATAAAAATGACTTCAGGTTAGTAGAGAATGGTATAAGACATTCTCGATCAATTCTTCTTCTTCATGGTTTAGCAGAGCAAAGATGAGCTCAGCAGAGCAGAGCTCAGTAGAGCAGAGCAGCTCAGTAGAGTAGAGCAGAGTAAAGCAGAGCAGAGCAGTGCAGGGCATTGATGACAGAGATAGTACAGGCAGATAGATGGATCAACTAATGGAGTTCTCCCTAGTTGAGAGGGAGTGTTAAAATTGGCAACTTGGGCCAAACTCCATGTGGGTCATCTTATTTATGGCAGTTGATATTTTTCTTGGATCCGTGTCATCAAGAGGTGTAGGATTGATCTAAAGATCATCCGATTCCGATAAGTATTCATGGAGCTATGAATCTATTTGTGTTATAAGACAATTCATCAAGGTCAGCCAACAACCAAAGAAACCCCACATGTGCTCAACGTTTTAGTATAAAAGGAGATGACTTGAGAGTCATTTCTCACACACACTTGTGTTCTCTTCCTCTCCACTTGTCTTTGGGTTTTTGGTGGGAGGAAGAGATCTTAAGAAACTACGCAGCCCTAAAGAGAGGATGCCCTAGCTCAACGCTGTCATAGAGAAGGCATGCCCTAGATCTAGATGCAGGTAATGAAGAGAAGGCTCTGTCCTAATGTGGTAGCTTACATGGAGGGCAATTCTTATGGTGGACACAAGGCTATACACCATCCAGATCGAAGCTGCCCTAAATGTTGTTTAGCCACCCTAAACATTCTCTGTTTTAGCCGCAACAAAAAGAGGACAGAACAACGTGGGTTTTGGAGGCTGTTAAGAAGGCCGAGGAGATTCTGGACAACGTGATGAGGAGGAGATGAAGGAGGCCAAGCGATGGATGTATTTGAGGACTGTTCTTTGTAATAGGTCGAGTAAAAGGATGACTAGGCCGCAGCTAAGGCACCAATCCAACGAAGGTTTGAAGGGGTGTCTTAGGCCATCTCAGGTGACCAAATTATTGCAAGGAAGGGCAGTGGCATTAACTATTTAGAGGATGGGCAAACCCTTAACCAGTATGTTGCAAATCTATGGCAGTTTGCTGTGAGGGCAGGCCGTGGACTTTGTAGAGGCTAGAATTGCCCAAGATTATTGTGAAGGGTCTCATCCCCAGAAGGAAGGGAAACCGCATCACCTTGTAGCAAATCTAGGTAGAAAAGAAGGTTGGAAAAGAGACTGTGATATGCCCTAACCGACCCTGAGTTGCAGCAAACAAATCAGAGCTGAAAATCGTGAGCTAAGGTATGTTGTCTATGACATTTCTTGTAGGTGTTTGAGGATCAATTTGGACTAGATTGTTGGGCAGTGTGTGGGAGCCAAATTGGTGGTTGTACATAGTGGTATGATACATGGGACAACTAGTATTTAGTGCAACAAGTTCATGGTGCTGTTACAGTATGGAACATGGGAGAGAAGCAACAATAAGGTGCAGCAAGCATAGCGCTGCAAGCACATTGGGACAGCAGTATGGTACTTGGTGCAACAAGTACACGAAGAAACAATGGTGCAACAATGGCACAAGGTATAGCAGTGCAACATAAGGTGCAACAATATGATGTGTACAGCATGGTCATAAGGTCCAACGTTGTGATGATGGGTGCAACATGGTGCAGTGAGGTGCAGCACGATGATGAGATGCAACACTATAATAGATGAAGGAGTCACCTTGGAGAATCAGTTGAAGCAACATGTCTTCAATTGATCTCATGTATCATCTTCTTAGAGATGATCTATGCTCTTATGTAGATAAGTCAAAATGTTGACTTCTATTGTAAATGTACTATCTCTCTCTCTTTGCTGAACTATTGAAGAACATATAAGAAGAATTGATCAAGGGTTTCCCCAATTTGGGGTTTGTCCCTGGCTAATGCCACATCTTGTGTCCTCTTGTCTTGGCTTGTCTTTTGCGATTTATGTTTATGTTCTATTTGTAGTTTACTTTAATACTGATGTGATTGCTAATCTGGAAAATATATTGAGCTAACTATGAAAATTGAAATAAATTGCTCTAAGCATAGAACATACCTAAAATTAACACAATGGATAGGTGGAAAGTGACCTTGGAAACCCTTTCCCAAGGATGGAGTGAAGAATGGAACTTGCTTGCTCTTTAAGCAAGGGACTTGGTCCTCTAGAGGTAAGGGGTGAGGATTGGAGGGTTGAGGGAGTAGGAATAGGCTTATAGACGATGTTCTCAATCCCTATAATCCTTGGGAAACTTGGATTCCCAATTGGTCCTTGACAAATAATCTTTGTTGAGAAGTAGGACCACATAGGGCCAAGTGGACCCAATCCAGGTTTGGGGATAGAATGTAGCAACCAATGATGTTCCTATCTTGGACAAGGTGAAAGGAAATGACCAAGCAAGAATGTTTACTTCAAAAGGGTGAATTGATCCTATTGAGTTCTAGCCTTGGGGATGCCTAGGCAAAATTTGGTCCTAGAACGAGGGCTTGGGATTCTCAGAGATTCCACTGTTAGAATTGCCTCAAGTTTGGAGGAGAGGGAGGGGTCCCACCAACATAGTAGCGTGTAGGAGTTTGAAATTTTTTCTTGGGTCAATTCCCGAGAAATTGATGCCCTAGGTGACACAATGGGGATAGAGCTAGGGAAAAAGGGGAAAAGGTTGAAAAGAGGGTTAAAATGATCACTAGTTTTGAGGGATCAGTGCCTAATTCACTTGGGGATATGGAGTCAAGGTAGATGAAGGGTAAGAATTTGGTTTCTTGATCAAGGAGGCCCAGAAAGTCAACTTCATCCAATGTTGAGAGAAAGAAAAGAGAAGTGACCATCAAGCATTTATACTTCAAAGCAAATGATGCAAGATTATCGAGACAAATAATCTCGAGGAAATTTCAATCATATAACATTGGCCCATACATTAAATTAGCTAAAACATGCTTAATTCCACATTTCAATTATGCAACAACTAGCCCTAATTTTAGCAGTATGCAACAATAAGAATAACAACATCAAAATTTACTTACAATGTTATAGAATATATCCAATCAGCATTTCGTTTGCAAGATAGAGTTCCAAGACAAGAAAAATAGCCCAAATCCATACGTCAAAATTCATCCATCTCCAAAAAATATCGTCCAATGAAAAATGCGAAGTTCTCTAGAGATAGAGAGATCCCAAGTCAAGTGATGATCCAAATGAATTTATATAACATCAATATGTAGCCGTCTAAGGAGTTTGAATTAGCATATGGGCCTACATTAGTCCCTAATGATAAAATAATGTGCAAATAAAACCCCTATTGGTGATAAGCCCACCAAGCTAGCTCACAAGTGTAAAAATAAGCCTCACAAGGGGCCAAATAATAATATTTACATATCGTGGGGCCCTTCAAAGGCCTAATAATATCTTGAAGTGCCATACTGAGGAATAAATTCCTTGGAACATGATGGACAAGGGGGTGGCCCCTTGTTCTCCAAGTAGTAGACCTATGGTGCTCCCGGTGGGTCTGAGGGCACATAAATGACCCCATGGGTCTCCATATGAATCAGAGATGCGTGTAGATCCTCTACAAGGGTCCGAGTAGTGGAATGCTATTATACAAGCCCTGGGACACCTGCCAAGTGTATGGGGCACCTGTGGGGGCCTGCTGGGCATAATGTACCAAGCATATCACCATCATCCCAAAAGTGGATTGCTAGTAGTCTCTGAGCATTGATGAAGATCTGTGGAGTGTTGTCTGCTGTTGTGGAGGCCAGTGGCTCTCTATGCACACCCTATATGTGCCAATGTAGACCTCTGGGGGTTAGGATCCCGGATAGGGAGATGAAACCCAAATGGAAACCACCTGTAATCCTACATAAGATCCAATGTGTCCCCTAGGCTTCCAGTACAACCAATCATTAAAATAATTGGGTAAAAGAGTTTACAAATCATGGATAACAAAGTGGGCACTTCATAATGGCATGCCCTTCCATAGTGGGCTTTGGCATGTGCTAGTGTATCCAAGCTCCAAAGGGGGTTAACCAAGTACCTTATTAGGTGGTTTCAACCCTTAAAGAGGATATATGTCCAAGGTACATCCTTCTAATCGGGGTAGCAAGTGATAAATAAATGGAATGGAGAAGGAAGTGAGAGGGGCAATCCTGGGCCACATATTGGGGCATAGGGGTAGCTAGATAAGGGGAAGCCCACACCTGGGTATGTAATGTGTAGGGGGGAGCAATTGGTGTAAATGAGGTGCCATGACGTTGATTTTTTCACCCTTCTTTATATGTCTTTTGCCTTTTATGAATTTTCTTTAATTCACTGCTCAGGGCTCAAAGGACAAGAGCATGATATGTAAGATATAGCTGTGATTACTCCTTTTAAGTAGGGCAGTTCATTGACCTCCGGGGGTTGGGACCTCATGGGTTCCTGAATGATAAAGGAAGCTCATCTAGGGCCTATGGAACCAGGGTGATGTCCATGGATTGGGGTAGAGCTCATGTATTAGCTTTTGCCGATGCGTTAATTATTTTGTCCCGGCCATCTTTTGCATTTTGTTGTACAATTTCCTGTTAAATGTGGCCAATTATTTTTCTTTTAACTGCTTCAACCTTCGGGGCATCATTCTAGTCCTGACCCTAGGTGGGGGCAAGGGGATAGAGAGGCTAGCCCTATGTGGACCCAAGTGGGAGAAATGATTAATGGGGTATAGTGAGTGGAAAGGGAGTAATATGTGTGGATAAAGGAGTGAGACCACCCACCCAAAGTCGAGGTTTCCCAAGTCGTACCACCCTAGAACCAAATGGTCAATAAAGGAGATCCCGCGGGGCTAAGATTTGAGGGTAACATCCAAAATAGATCAAGGGGACGAGCAAAAACTAAGCCCACCCTTTCTGCCAAATCCCCCGATCAATCCATACCCAAAAGTATCCATGATAAGTAAACCCAATACTCAATTACCAAATGACAAGACACACCTTTAGATTCGGGAGGCCTACCTTCAAACATGCGATCAATACTGGTGGGTGAGGGACACATGGCTGGCTCTGGTGGCATAGAAATGGCACAACGAGCTAGGAGGATGCTACAAGGGGTTGCTTGCTGTTGGTTGAGGTTCATCATGGAGAAAAATCTCTCCCGGGGATATCACCCATGAAGTGGAGGGTAACAATACCCAAGTAAACATAAGCAGACGGTATGCATTTAAAAACTGATATCAAAAAGGTAGATATGCGTTTCAAAAGAACAAGAAATTTCATCCATCCTTTCAAATATATATAGGAAAACTCCACTTCAGCCCTTAGCTAATACTCTACCTTTTTCCAAAAGAGGGATGACTTAGTTAGTTATAGTATCATTTGGACTAGTCTTGAGTCATATTAGAAATTCTAACCACAATAGCAGGAATTCCAGATTACCAATAGACAAAGAACCATTTGAATTGGTTCTCTTTCAAAAGATGTGAGTCATTCACAAATCCTCAATGAGAGTGAGCGTGTGTTTCATATTCCCCAATTTATAATTATTAAATATGAATTAATTAATACTAATTCATGACAACTTAGCATTATAGCATGACTTTACTATAAAATAAAGTTCCTAATTTAAAATCCTAGGTTACAAAGTATGTCCATTATGAAATATCTCCTTCATCAATATTTAGCTTATTATTTAGAATATTGTCCAAAAATCTTGAATTTTCGAAAGAGTTGATTGTAGGAAGTTTACATGTCTTGGGCTTAGGCAAAATACTCTAACAAAATTTTCCTTCATTTACCTACAACTCAACTACTTTGGCCGGCCTTTTCTTCACACTTTCTCAATGCCAAAGTTTGTACCCCTTAAATTGGAAACACTCCTTGGCTTGTTTTAGCCCTTGCACTTACTTTATATTTCTTGAGTACAAACCTAAACTATTCAAAACTTTGTCACATGAAGAAGGAAGATGTTGCCTAAAAATCTAGCAACCCTTGTGAGAGGCCTCACAAAGCAAGGGCTAAACCCTAATGCAACAATGCAGTTGCTTCCACTGTCACCTTAACATTCCACCTCTCACTCTTTAGTGAAATTCCACCTCACGGGAGGCTTCCCAATATATATCACCTCGATATATTCCAAGTCAATAGGATCAAGGTGATGCAAAGGAGGCTTGATCAAGGTACTTCTCACTTAGAACTAATTCTTTGTACAAAGGAAGGAGAAGCCCAAGAAATATCACTTGGGGCCTAAGATTTCAAAATGTAATTCCACAATGGTACATCTAGGCATACAAGCATAAATAAAAGGCTTGCTTTGAAAGATATGATCAACAAATGGAGTGACCAACCTTCAAATAGTGCTAAGTTGAAGCCTTTTCGCTGAACTAGGGTTTCAAAGACTTAAATTGCCTAAGGGTGATGACATCAACCCTAATTAGGAAATCTCCACCAAGGGAAAGCCTAGATTTGTAGTTAGCAATGTCAAACAATGTGGAAATTAGCCAAATTAGCTCCAATGTTGTCTTGGAGCAAGCCCTAGTTGAATTTTGCCCTTTCCCTAGCCTTAGCAGCTTGCCTTGAAGGGCTGAAAAGAGGGGAAAAATAGGTAAAAGGTAAATTTTGGAGGTTTTTATCATCAAGAGGGATGCCGATGCTTTTTCCCTACTTGGGTGATGGAGTCTTAGGAACTTTAACCACGGAGATACCAAATTTTTGAAGGGAGTAACGGGGAAAACCCTAGTTTTCACTTACTAACCCTAGATATTATTTTATGAGGGGAGAAATTCACTAGAAAAAGGCTCTCTACGGGGGTTTTCTAGGGGTTTCAAGGAAAAAAGATCATGCATGCAATAATTACCAAGAATCTCATATAAATATATGCATTTAGACAAGGAAAATAGAGACCCTAGCAATACTCCATTACACACAAAACCATAAAAGATATTCACCAAAAATACCCACGATATATCTAGGAATATGCCTTCTTTCAGTCCCAAAATGACTTCTCCACAACAAAAACTAGTCTCCAATAGCTAAAATCCACATAAGATCACATCTCCACACGCAGTGAAGTACAACAAAGCAAGTCAAGTCTCTTCTTAAGAGGTTGAAATCCACCAATGTGATGATGATCAAATGAGAGAGGTGATCCTCTACTTATATGAGGTCTATCACCTCTAATTATTGACTAAAAGCAGCTACACAAGTTTGATTTCTGAGTAGACATAAAGTAAAACTGGGTTACAAGACATCCCACTAGCTTAATAACAAAATATTCCAATAGGCACCCACACCTGTGAGTCGTAAGCTGTTAAAATTGGCAACCAGGAAAAACTTCATGTGGGTCATCTTATTCATGGCTGATAATATTTTTATTAGATTCCTCTCGTCGAGAGGTGTAGGATTGATATAAAGATCATCCGATTCTGATAAGTATTCATGATATGAATTTATTTTGATTATGGAATTATTATCAAGCCGACTACAACTCATGTAGGCTCAGAAGCCCAACAGTCGCATCTATTCACCCACCAACGTTGTGTATAAATATAAGAGGACTTTTCCTCATTTGGACTCACTCATCTCATCACATCTCTCTCTCTCTACTGCGCAAATATGAGTCTCTTCTCTACTGCATTGAAATGGGTCTCTCTCTCTCACACATGTGAAGCCGGA